>JARFYF010000057.1:5343454-5354410 GCA_030265395.1 Rhina ancylostomus | reverse complement strand
GTTCTGAAAGATGTAGCTGAAGAGATTGTGGAGGCATTAATAGTGATCTTTCAAGAATCACTAGGTTCAGGAATGGTTCCAGAGGACTGGAAAATTACAAATGTCATTCTGCTCTTTAGAAAGGAAAGGAGGCAAAAGACAGGAAATTATAGGTCAGTTAGCCTGACTTCAGTGGTTGGTAAGATGTTACGAGTCCATTATTAAGGATGAGGTTTTGAGGTACTTAGAAGCACATGATAAAATAGGCCGAAGTCAGCATGGTTTCCTTAAGGGGAAATCCTGCCAGGCAAATCTGTTGGAATTCTTTGAGGACGAAATAGGCAGGATAGACAAAGGAGAGTCAGTGGATGCTGTTTACTTGGATTTTCAGAAGGCCTTTGACAAGGTACTGCACATGAGGCTGCTAAACAAGATAGGAGCCCATAGTGTTACAAGAAAGGTACTAGCATGGAGAGAAGATTGTTTGTCTTCTGCCAGTCAGCCAGTGGGAATAAAGGGGGTCTTTTCTGGTTGGCTGCCGGTGACAAGTGGTGTTCCCCAGGGGTTGGCGTTGGGTCTGTTACTTTTCACATTATATCTGGATGACGGAAATGATGGCTTTGTGGCCAAGTTTGCAGATGATACAAAGGCTTTGGTCAGACTACATTTGGAGTATTGTGAACAGTTTTGGGTCCCATATCTAAGGAAGGATGTGCTGACATTGGACAGGGTTCAGAAGAAGTTTACAAGAATGATCCTGGGAATGAAAACGTTATTGTATAAGGAGCATTTGATGGCTCTGGGGCTGTACTCACTGGAGTTAGAAGGGTGGACGGAGGGGGTGTGAAATCTCATTGAAACCTACTGGATGTTTCCAGTCATGGGAGAGTCTAGGACCAGAGGGCACAGCCTCAGAATAGGACATTCCTTTAGAACAGAGAAGAGGAGAAATTTCTTTAGCCAGGGGGTGGTGAATCTATATACTTCATTGCCACAGGCGGCTGTAGAGGCCAAGTCACAGTGGAGGTTGATAGCTTCTTGATTAGTAAGGGTGTCAAAAGGTTACAGGGAGAAGGCAGGAGAATGGGGTTGAGAGCGAAAAATAAATCATGGTGGAGCAGACTCAATGGACCGAATGGCCTAACTCTGCTCCTATGACTTGTGGGATAAGTGCTGGGGCCTCAATATTTTTCAATTTACATAAGTGACTTGGATGAAGACACAAAAGGTATGGCTACTAAACTGGCTGATGACACGAAAGGTAGGTCAGGTCAGAAAATAAGCTGTGAAAAGAGCATAGAGGCTCCCAATAGACATAGACAGGAAAAATAATTGGGCAAAGATGTGACAAATGGAGTACAATGTAAGAAAATGTGAAATTGAATGGAAAAGTGAAAAAAAAATACTATCTAAATTGTTGAGAGATTGCAGAGCTCTGAGATGCAGGGTATCTTGGTATCTTTGTGCATGCTTCTCCAAAGGCCAGTCATAAAGTTATACGACACGGAAGCAGGCCCTTCAGCCCCACTCATCTGTGCTGACCAGAGTGCCTACCTGAGCTAGTCCCATTTGCCTGCATTTGGCTCATAATCCCCAGAACCTTTCCTATCCATGAATCTATGTGTTTTTTAACTCTTGTAATTGTTCCTGCCTCTACCACTTCTCTGGCAACTTGTTCAATGTACCCACCACTTGCCACTAAGGTTTCCTTTAAATCTTTGCCCCCTTATCTTAAATCTATACCCCTTAGTTTTAGACTCCCCTAGACTTGGAAAAAGAATCTGACCATTCATCTTTTCTATGCCCCTCATGATGTTTTAAATCTCCATGATGTCACCTCTCTTCGTTCCAGAGAAGACAGTCCCAGTGTCTCCTTATAACTCAAGCCCTCCAGTCCGGGCAACATGCTTTTGAATCTTTTCTGTACCTTCTCTAGCTTAATAACATCCTTCCTGTAGTATGGCGACCAGAACTGCACACAATATTCCAGGTGTGGTCTCACCAGTGTCTTGGATAACTATAACGTGACATCCTAACTCTTGTACTCAGTGCCCTGACCGACGAGGGCAAGTGTGCCAATAGGCCTTCTTCACCATCATGTCTACCTGTGTTGCCACTTTCAGCGAACTATGTACGTGTACCCCTGGATCTCTATTCTATGACACTCCCTGGGGCCCAGTAATTCACCGTGCAAATCCTGCCCTGGTTTAACTTCCCAAAGTGCATCACTTCACCTTTGTCTGAATTAAATTCCATCTGCCATTCCTTTGCCCACTTTCCCAGTTGATCTAGAACCTGTTGTAACCTTAGACAACCTTCTTCACTGTCCACCACACCACTAATTTTGGTGTCATCCACAGACTTGCTAATCATCCAAATTCTCATCCAAATCGTTAACATATATATGACAAAGAGGGGATCCAGCAGCAATCCCTGTGGCACACAACTGGTCTCAGGCCTCCAATCCAAAAAGCAACCCTCCACTACCACCCTCTGACTTCGTCCACTAAGCCAGTTTTGTATCCAATTGGCTAGCTCACTCTGGATCTCATGTGATCTCACCTTCTGGACCATCCACCACACAGGACCTTGTCAAAAGCCTTGCTGAAGTGCATGTAGATAACATCTACCGCCCTGCCCTCATCAATCCTTTTGGTCACCTCTTCGTAAAACTCAGTTAAATTTGTGAGACAATTTCCCATGAACATTTGCAGGTATACAGGTAATCAGGAATGATAAAAATACATAATTATTTATTGCTGGAGTAACTGAATGCAAAAATAGGGAGGTTATACTTGAGCTATAATGGGCTATGATGAGACCACACCTGGAGCACTGTATTGGACTCCTTATTTAAGGAAGGGTGTTAATGTATTGGAAGCAGTTCATATAACATCTGAGAGATGAATACCTGGAATGGGTGGGTTGTCTCCTGAGGGAAGGTTGGACAGTCTGGGTTTGAATCTACTGGAATTTAGAAAACTGAGGGGATTTGATTGAAACATACAAAATCCTGAGGTGGTTATAACAGGGTGGATGTGGAAAAAGATTTTCTCTTAAAGGAAGAATCTAGAGTTAGGTTAAAAACAAACAGATTATGCAAAAATGTTTCGCTCTCAGGGTTGATGCCTTTGGAATGCTCTTCCTCAAAGGGTCATGGAACTTAATAACATTCAGATAAAACTTTGTAACATTCAGGAGACACAACGGGGTTGAAAGAAATACATTGCATTACATGATGCATTTTGAAACTAAAATGCTGTAAATACTCAACTGGTCAAGCAGCATCTATGGAGTGTTGTTGAGATAAGAGGTAAAAGGGCAGGTGATGTATGAGAAGGGGAGTGGGGGCAAGGTAATGAATACATGTGGAGATGGAAGTGTAAACCAGGCATCTTAGGGGAATGGTCCCTTTGTAAAGCTAAAAGGGGAGGAAAGGAGAATGTGTCTGGTGGTGACATCACACTGCAGCAGTCAGGAATTGTGGAACATAATTTGTTGAAATGTGAAGGCTGGGAGGGTGGAAAGTCAGGACTAGGAGAATCATATCCTAGTTCTGGAGGATGGGACCAAGGGATGAGAGCAGAAAATGGCATAGACAAGCCAAGAGAATAAGTTACAGGGACATAAGTAGAGGAAAGGGACAGATGGGAATGCTCTAAAAGCTGGCATAGAGTCAGTGAGCCAAATAGTCTCCTATATCATAATGAAATATGAGAACATGGGCCTTGTCAACAAGAGGCTAGGAATCCTGCAGTGAGTAACTCACATCCCACTCCTCAAAGCCTGTCTACAATCAAAGCTCAAGCCAGGAGTGTGATGGGACACTCTCCACTTGCCTGGATGAGTGCAGCTTCAACAATCCTCAAGTCTGACACAAGCAGTTCGCAGCAGCCATTTGATTGGCAGTCTATCCACAATCTTTCACTCACTCTACCACTGACGTACAGTTGTAGCAGTTTATACCATCTACAGGATGCATTGCAGCAACTCACCAAGATTCCTTAGGCAGCACCTTCCAAACCACAACCTCTAACAGCTAGAAGGACAAAGGCTGTAAAAGCATGGGAACACCATCACCCAGAAGTTGCTCTCCAAGCCACAGACCATCCAGACTTGGAAATATATCATCCGTTCCTTCACCATCGCTGGGTCCATGTCCTAGAACTCCCTCTCTAACAGTACTGTGGGTACACCCACACCTCAAGGACTGCAGCGGTTCAGGAAGGCAGTTCACCACCACTTTCTCAAGGGCAACTAGGGATGGGCAATTAAATGCTGCATCAGCTTGCAAAGACCACATCTCTTGAATGAACATATAACAAAAAAAGGAATGGAAAGGAAAAATCAGAGATGTGCAAGAAGCAACAGAAGGCCATTGAGGAATCCTGGTGATGGATGATTGAGAAAGATGAGACGTCCATCAAGGTGAGGCTGTTGGGATTTTTGTGCTCTCTCCTGCTGTTTTGGTCTTAATACATTAAATTAGGTTGACTATAATCACGCATGATTCACAATGTGAGGTTATTCCCTGCACCACAAAATTACTGTGCATCTAATTATTAACAATAAAAATAAGCTACTTGCCAATAAAGTGCCATAGCAACCTTAAATTGATTTCAGATATATTACCAGAACGTAACCACTCATTACCAACAGAGTTTTTAACAGGTTATCAAAAATGTTTAATGAGCTCAGCACACTTCTGTGCTATATTGTCACCATACTTTCATCAGGATAAATCCCTCTACGTGCTCCCTACAAAGAACCTTTCTAGCCATGAGATTGTCATGCAGATACAGTGGAAATTTACATGAACAAATAAGTGAAATAGTTGTAAAGACACGAGTGTCTACTTACAACAATATCTTCTGGATATACATTGTCACTGTACGAGCCATCTTCGAAGTTGATTTCATAAAAGGTCTGTGCTGCAGTTCCAATCACTTTGCACTTGCAATAACGCCCACTGTTATTTTTTGCAATGACCATCTGACCTAATGATACAGATGGAAGATCTCGGTTTTGCTGCAGTTTATGGGTGGGGAGGGAATGAGGAAAGAAAAGGAAGACGAGTGAACTTACATTCGATGTTCATATTTGAATTTCCAATCTTTTAACTGATAAGAGAGAGAAGTACCCAATGCAACACTATTCCACAGCTGTCAATGAATCTATTTCTTATCAAAGCACTTCAACAACTTAATAATGGATTGATTTCTTCCAAAATTATGCAGTCCCCCAGCCCTGTCTCTCTATCCCTAAAGTAACTCTGCACATTTACCTCCAAAACCTCCTAGACACATTAATTAATCTTTCTGTCATGGGTGTCCACGCTTTTTGACTACATGTGATTCAAGATACAAAGCACAGTGCCTCAGCAGTCACCTGGATTTAAAGTTTAAATCCATGAAGGTCTGCAAGTCACCTGATTTATTACCCAGTGCTACAATTAACCTTGCCAAAACTGCAGTCCTGCAAATTTCAAATAGAACAAACTACCAGATGGGGAATATGCCCATAGGACCAACTACCTATGCCTTAAGGACCACACTGACCACTACCAACATTTTGATCCTAACTGCATTCCATTGCCACTGCAATGATATTTTCACAAACCACCTCCAGATTTCATTCAGATGGTGCCCCAAGTTGCAGTCCTCAACATCCTAAGATTGTTTGTATTCAATTCACACAAATTAGATATGCTATGGCTTAGACAATTGGTAAACGATTTTTTGGTCACATAACAGATGTTTGACCAATCATTCATAGGTTAGTGAGGGAAGAGGTGAGTGAAATCAGCAGTACACTATCAGTCACGGTGCAATCTTACAGCCTGCTGTTGTGCTTGGACTTTTCCAGAAAACAACAATCATAAATATCTATCTTCCATGCTTAAACTACAAGAATCACATGTCTAAAACCTATCCCATCCATCCTTACAAAAATCTCTTTTTTCCTAGCTGGTCACCAGTGTCCATGCTTCACAATGTAAAAAATTACCTCGTCTTCTATCCAATAAAATCCATTTACTTTGTAACATTTCCTGCACTTAAAGTCCCATTATATTGTAAAGATCACCGTTAATCATTCCCTCTCAAATTTATTATTTCTGAATTTTGTACTTCCAAATATCAATGTATTAACCTTACTGCCACACCCCCAAAGCAAACAGTGAAGGGCCACAGTGTACATGAATGCTGGACATTAATCTTAAAAATGGGATTTTTGTGCCTGTAACCTACAGTATAAATCTTGGCTCATGAAAAGCCTGCGTACATAGATCATTAAAATATCATGGTCAAGTACAGAAAACAATCAAAACACCTAAGAAAATATAGGTACTTGCATCTAGAATGCAAGAGGATAGACAAGATTACACTATAGCTATACAAAGCTCTGGTTAGACCCCACTTGGATATCAGTGTGGTTTGAGACTACACCTTACAAAGGAAGTACAGGCTTTGGAGAGGGCTCCGCAGAGATCTACTAGCATTTCAAAGGTTAAATGATTAGATGAGATAAAATAAATTATATATTCTGTGGAAAGTTGAAGATTAAGGAATCATTTGATCATTTAAAAAAAATATTATGCAGAACTGACTGAATAAATTCAAAGAATCTACTTGCAAAGGTTATGAAAGCTAGGACAACAAGATAGTCCAAAATTTGTAAGAGGCTTTCAAGTTATAAAACATTTTTACACACAGAAGGTAATAGAAATTTGGAACACCATAAACAGCAATGACGCCTGATCAGTTGTTCACTTTGA
Organism: Rhina ancylostomus; assembly: GCA_030265395.1. Lineage (NCBI taxonomy): Eukaryota > Metazoa > Chordata > Chondrichthyes > Rhinopristiformes > Rhinidae > Rhina > Rhina ancylostomus. Next base: position 5,347,656 of record JARFYF010000057.1, on the reverse strand, counting down.
ATCTAGAATAGAAAAGAGTTGTATCAACTGAAAGTCACAAAGAGTTAAGCCACAGATTAGCCATGACCTCAGGGAATGGCAGAACAAACTAGAGGGGCTGAATGGTTTAGTGTTTCTTAGCTTCTAACCATCACATTAACTCAAAAACCACAAGATACTGGCACTGAGAAAACAGGATATATCAAAGAACTCCCATTTTTAAAATTAATGTAACAATATGTATGGCTTGCTGAACATTTCTGCACTTCTTGAAGGAGATTAAAAAAATGGCAACTTTCATATTCTGATTTCATAATGTGAGCTAGAATAAACCTATAATTTTCATCCTGTGATATCAGTCATCCCTCATTTTAAATTCCCAAACCTTTCATTCTGTCTGTTCACCTGCGTAGTTGATTTGACATGATAATCTATGCATTCTTATTTCACCAATACCCACTGTCTTCAAAATAACCCTCCTAAGCATGACTGACTAAAATTAATGTGCTCCCCACTTTTGTAATGGACACAAAAATATGTTTAGCGAAAGTAACAAATGTGCTACAGATTGTCTCCTATACAGTTAAATTACTTACATTCATTTCAGTCTACTCCATGCTTTCAGAATTATAATGTGCTTCTTTATAAAAAAAATTAAAAGATGACCCTACTGTGAGGACTGGATATGATCAGGCTGATTAAGGCAGGAGTGATCAGCGAATTGAATACTGCTCTACAGTACCCAACATTTAATTTAAGGAAATACAAATTAGACTGATCGACTTCTACATCTTCAATGTAAGAGTCCAAATGCAAAAAATGCTGGAAACATTTTAGGTACCATCTATGGAAAGAGAAAGGGTTAATATTTTATCATCAGAAATGAGGAAGAGAATCTGAATTAGCTTTCAGCAGTAGAGAAGGTAGTAGTTAGAAACCACATTAACGGATCAGGTCTCACCCTATCAGAGATAGTCCCTTTGTTCTACCCACCTCCACCTTCACTGTAACTGAAATTTAAACTCGTTTTCTCTGTTTCCCATTCTGATAAAAGCCTCTGGACCTGAAACGTTAACTTTGTTTCTCTTCCCACTGATGCTGCCCAACCTGCTGAGTGTTTCCGGCATCTTTTGTTTTTATTACAGATTTCCAGCATCTTGCAGTTTATTTTTTAATTTTCAATAATTACGATTAATTGTTCAATTCAGTTATTACATTTTTAAGCAATTTTAACATGAACAGTATTAATCTGTGGGGTAAAACAGATGTTGCAAGTCATCATCAATCACCTAACGCAATTAATATGTGCACTTACATTCTGACTGTTTGCTTTGTGCTTAAAGCAGATAATTGATACAACATAGGGCCAGTCATCTGGTTCCATCACAACCCCTGCAGCATGCGCACATGTCACGTGAAATGATGTGGAGCAATGCTCGTACGAACACTGGATACAGGCTCCCGTGCTGCTCTTCACTTTTTTCCGGCAGTACACACATTTCTGATGAAACAAAAAAGTGGAATATATGAATAAATATCTCCTGACTTTATTTCCACTAGTTTGTAGGCACTTAGAAGTTTTATAGCTGATGTTGAATTAAATAAGGTGAAGCAGAACGTGTCCACAGGGGTAAATATAAATATGAAGTGAATTTACACCAAGAAAGTTCCCCGCCAGTCAGGCTCTTAAGAGGGTAATCTTGGTTACCATTTCAATGCATTTACAGTAATTCCAAATGACACCTGTTCAAAGAGCCCATCTGTCATTAGTCATGAATGTACTTCAATCCCAAACTTGGTACCAGGGATGAAAAAACCTCACCATTATCTTTTTTTGCTTTTAAGTTACTGCTGTTGAAATCCCACTTTAATTATTATCAAGCCCATTCCAACAACAGCCACTCACATATATACTCCAGACCAACTGACAGCACCATCTTCCTCTTCAAATCAACAAGGGCCATGCTCAACAGCTGAATACCTCAGGCTTTCTGCCTAAGAAATCATTTTCAAATTAGAGTTTTCATTTTTCGTTTAGTTAATACAGATGAAGACACTAGTGGATTCTTAAAGGTTGCTTTCCTCCAATATTGAGTTGAGCTTCTTCTTGAAACAGACTTCTGAATGCAAAATCCAAGGGATGCCTACTGTTTGGAGCTTCTTTCTGAAAACTATCACTAGCCCTCCAATCTAGGCTGGCACTTTTGTGCAGTACAGTGTTTGTTGCACCATTAAAGCTATGGATTAAATCACGAGTTAGTCTGCCCTCTCGGATGGTAAGAGAAAAATCTGATGACACCATTAAACAGAACAGCAAGGGGAGTCTACCCTGATCTCTGAACCATTTAAAATTTTCAATTAACGTCATGGAAAGAGAGGATCCCAATATTATTACTTGGCTGTTGGTGAAGCCTGCTGTGTACCAATTAACTGCTACAGTGCTTCTTTGATTCTAAAGTGCTTTGGAATGAGATGGAACTGTAAAAAGGGACCATACAAATATGAGTTTACTTGTCTTGTTTCCATTCAATTTATTTGTAGATATTATGGTTTAGCAGCATTTCTAATCCATTCACCAACACAATGCACTTGAAGGGTTGAAGGTCTAGAATTCAAGGCTGTGGTCATCATGGATCCAGCCATTAAATTCAAAGCAGTGAATGTGTTAAAACCTTCTCATTTGTTGACAAATCTGGATATCTATCTACATATTGATCCATCTCTAGAATAATCTTTCATTGACAGATTACATTGGGATTAAATAGGGGTGGGAAGGTACAAGGATAGATTGCACTGATATTAGCAAATGACCTTTTGCATATTGAAAGAAAATTGGAACAGAATAAGGATGTGAGATGGTTGTATCAGAACATAACATGTTTTGGAATACTGAGCAGAATTGCAAAGCAAGTTCATAGACATCAAAAAAGTATTTAAAAAGCACTGTTCCTCAAAACACAAGTGATTTTACTTCTGTGCCTCCAAAGCTTTATGGAATTACAATTCAGAAAATAAATGCAAGTTCCGCATGAGAAACTAATTAAGAATTACTATTAGCCTCACTTTCATCTTATTCAATACAGTGGATTGAATAGCTTTTTACTAAAGTTTGAGTGGATACTAATCATTTCAAGGTCTTGCAAATGTAGAAATAGAAAAAGGGAAAACAAAGGATTTATTTCACCTTCCATCACACCAGCCTTCAATTTCAATGGACATTGCCTGCAAATTTTGTCAGTGTGGTACCATTAACGAATACTTACAATCCCCTTGCAAACTCTTGTGTTCAAAGGAGAACAGCCCCAGCTTTCCAGTCTATTCACCTAACCAAAGTTCTTCAACCCTGGAATCATTTTAGTAAAATCTCTTCTAAAGCTCAGGGTCCCACGTGCATTTTTTAAGCTCTTTTTAAACCTGTTCTTCTGATTTCAATGAACTACGTACATATTCCATCAGATATCAATCTATACTCATTTCAGATCCATGCTCTCTAGTCTATATTGCTTTTCTTCTCCCGTTATCAATTATTTTTACTTTGCACCATTTTAATTTGTCTCATTTAATCTTTGCTGCATTCCACTCTCAACAAACTTGTTATCCTCTGCTCTATGCATCTTCTGATTCAAAACATGTTTTTACCTCCTTTTCCAATTCTGACTGGAAGTCACCAACCTGAAATGCTAACTACTGTTCTTTCTACAGATCCAACTACTGTTCTCTCTACAGATATTTTCTGTATATTTTCTGTTTTTATTTCAGACTTGATTTAATATTTCATTCACTAAGTATTTATTCCAGCAGTGCAATTCTTCTTCCATGACCCCAACCTTCACTACATCCTGAAAGTACTGGAAAGACTCAGCAGGTCAGACTGCATCTGTGAAGAGAGACACAGTGTTCACATTTCAGGCGAATGAATCTTCAACAGACTATGAAGAAGGGTCAGCAACCTGAAACATTATCTTTATTCCTCTGTTCACAGATGCTGCCTGGCCTACTGTGCATTTCAAGCAATTTATTTTTGTTTCAGATTTCCAGCATCTGCAGTATTTTTTTCTTATATCCCCAAGACAGAATATTAATGACATTTCACGTGAACCCAAAATCTTCCAGGCCAAGCAGGAGGGACTGCCAGAGATCATTAAAAAGTAATGAGGGGAAAAAACTGCAGATGTGTTTTACTGAGACGGTGATGAATACAGTAATTACAAATCTGGACGAGT
>JARFYF010000057.1:5266593-5285564 GCA_030265395.1 Rhina ancylostomus | reverse complement strand
AGCAATTTCAAAACCAACAGATCAGATTAAAGGTCTGCAGTCATGCTACATCCGGTGACAAATGGTAGTGGACAATTAGAACAGGAACATAAATAGACACAGAAGTGGACTATTCAGCCCTTTGTGCCTGCTCCACCATTCAGTAAGATCATAGCTTTTCTTTTACCTCAGTAGTATCTGTTCACTAAACTACGCTCATATCCTTTATTTCTCTTAATACCAAAATATCTACAGTATCTATCTTCAAATTAAACGACAGACTGAAGAAGTCTCCACAAACAACCCTATCCTCAACCTCAAAAGAATCCTGTGCGTGAGCAATACTGACAAGGCTGAAGCATTTGCAACTACGGTCAGCCAGACACACCAAGTGGATGATCTATCTCAGCTTCCACCCAAGATTCTCACTACCACTGATGGCAGTCCTCATCATATTCGAGTCAACCCACATCACATCAAGGAGTTGTGCAGATAACTGGACAAAAAAAAAGCTACGGGTCCAGACAAGGTTTCAGCTGTGGTATGAATGATCCAGAACTAACTGTACAACCAACTAGGCTGTCGCAATGCAGCTACAAACCTGGCATCTAAGTCTAGCAGTTTCCACATTGCTGGCACGTCCAGGAATGGGATGTTCACTGATGATGCATAATGTAATACTCTATTTGTAACTCCTTAGCAAATAAGCAGTCTGTACGTGCATACAGAAAAACTCAGCTGATATTCAGGTATGGGCTGGTAAGTGCCAAGTAACAAGGATGGCACAAAAGTGCCTGGAAATAGAGCCTAAACACTCATAACATTCCATGATGTTACCATCTCACTCTTTCACCATCAATATTCATGGGGTTACCATTAACCCAAAACTCAACTGGATCAGCCACATAAATATTTGACTTTCAGAGCAGGTCAGAAGTTCAATGTACTTCAATGATTGATCAGCTCCTGACATGCCAAAGCCTTTCCACCATCTGAAAAACACCAGTCAGAATTGTGATGGAATATTCTCCACTTGCCTGCAAGAGTGCAGCTCCAAAAACGCTCAAGAATCTCAGCACCATCCAGGACAAAGCTGCCCACTTGATTGTACTCCAACCACCAAGCTGAACATTCACTCCCTCCAGCACCTACTGCAGTGTGTACCATCTGCAAAATGTACTACAGTTACTCATTTAGGCTGTGCTGACAGCACCTCAGAAAGCCAAAATCTCCATCATCAAGCAGGACTTCAGGTGGCTGGGAATACCACCACTTGCAAGTTTTCCTGCAAGTCACACATCATTCAGACTTAGAAAGATATTGCCATTCCTTCACAATCACTGGCCAATAAATGCTGGCCTTGCTCGTGATGCCCAAATTCCCAGAAATGAATGAAGCAAAATTCCAATCACATTCATTTTCAAGCCCTTTTCACATTGTGCTTTTGATAACTGTCAATGGAAGAAGTGTATCCATCTGCCCAGTCTGTGTGAAAAGGTATCAGAAGGGAAGAAGTAGGATTCCACCTCATTACCTCATCAATATCACAAGTGTCAACCATGGCTCAGGTGCCAGTGATCCCTAGTCTGAGTCGGATGGTTGTGGTTTTAAATTGCACTCTCGAGCTTTGAACACTAAATCCAAACTGACATGTCAGTGCTGTATCATTGGGGCTGCTGTCTTTCAGATAAAAGATTAAAACATTACATTCACTGTAAAGACGTTGGAAGCTCCTGATGTAAAACACCACAAAAGTACAAGGTATATCAACCTTTTAATTTCCGAAAAGCAGAATTTCCTGTGAATGTCTAGAACAATCAAAGGAATTCAGAGCACTCCATCCACATCACACCCCTGCTGCCGTATCACACAATGACACGGCTGAGAATCTTATGTCACTGATCCATGAGCATTCCTTCTCCAAACCCCAATTTTACCTGCAGGCAATTCAGTAAAATACAGGATTAAATCTACATCCAATACACCTACTCTCAACCAGTCTCTGATCTGCAAAGGAAAACTGACAAGCAATTTGTTTAATGTGACTTTCCATCAGCATCAGTGTCCTGACAGCATATTTCTCTGGAGCTGACAGCAGAAAACCATCTTCATCCAAGTAAGTAAACCAATTTTCAGTATCTGTCCGGAATCTAACAATGCAAAATATTTTTGTAATGTTTTAAAAGAAGGATAACACGCCAGACAAGTCTACCTTCCCAATGGCTGGCAGGAGCAAAAAACAGAAAAGCCTGTGAAATATCACCCAAAATGTTATTGACAACTGTTGGCATCAAAGATGCTTAAAACCTGGGTCACAACATTATACGTAGACTTTGCAAGAGAGCAAGAGCAGATGTGGAGGCAAATGCACCAGAGGGATGATGGGGACTGAAAGAGAGAGGGGGGTGGCAGAGCAAGAGAGCGAGAGGGGGCAGAGAGCGAGAAAGAGAGGGCGAGAGAGAGAGAGAGGGGCAGAGCGAGAGAGAGCAAGAGAGAGGGGCAGAGCGAGAGAGAGCAAGAAAGCGCGAGCGAGAGAGAGTGAGAGAGAGAGTGCGCAAGAACAACCAATAAGGTTTCCACTCCTGGTCAATCTCCAATGACCTGTGACTGTGAGCAAAAGCAAGTTCAGACTCAACTGAATAAAAGAGCAGAACTACTTTCAAAATTTGAAAGCATCAATTTGCACATATATTATTGAAAAGCATATATAAATGACAGCTGGGAGCTAAGTTACATGGCTGTAATCTAAACTTTATAGCACTGAAATTGCTTTATTTTACATCAGTGGAGCCAGAAACTAAATTATAACATTAGTCACTCACTGCTGTTTGTTGCTTTATGGTATGAAATACTTTGAGATTTTCATTTTAAACATGGCATGAAATAGCTGAAATGCAATAAAATGCAAAATGTGGAAAAAAAACCCAAAGCATTTAGTGAGATTGTATTATTTGGTATTTTTAATGATGAAAATGATGCTCACTACAGCCCCTAAATGGTTATTTTCCTGGCTATTCTTGGATGATCTGCCAGATGAGAAAGCCTGCTGACGTGAAGCCCTTTCTCACACAGTGGTAATCGACTTACAGATACGTGTTTCAACTACCCTGAGAAGCTTGGAATGACAGCAACTGCTGACCTGCTCAAAGTGACTTTGAAGGCAGGTAATTGGAAGTCATGATCCTTGAATCAATAACTGTCTTCAAAAGCAAAACCATGGGGAACATGACTACAACACTGACAGTCTGTCTCCAAACCAACCTTAATTGCTTTGATTGCCCATAGAGCTCCTTGGCAAATGCCTGCCTGCATCTGGTGAGGTAAGTCAACCCCACACTTCCCTCATCAGAGACACAAAGTTAAATCACCTCTAGGATTCAAGTCATTCTAAATGTGAAATACATTTACAAGTTCAAATTCTATTTTGCTTTTAATAAGGTGTTTCAGCCCATTTGTCAGGGGTTAGAGTGGGGTGACCCTGGACCTGAGAACACCAACTGAATTCAAATCAGCCAAGAAATAACAAAAAAAAGGAAGCAACAGTTAATTATCACGTGGTCAAACATGGGTATTAAGCTGAAAATTTGTGCCACTTATTACAAGGGCCAGGTTCAATAACGTAATGTTTCTCGAATCATAATAATGGTGATGTGCCTTCCTCTCACATATTGGTTTCTTCTTTATACCTCCTTTCAGACTCAAAGGTGGTTCCACAGCTTCATTCTCTACACAAAAGTAGTCTTATTAAACTACTTGCAGCAATACTGTCTGGCACAAGTTGCAGAAATGTTAATTGGCACTTATCAGCCCACACCTGTCAGCTAAGACTTACTGCATGCAGGTATGAACTGCTTCACTGCTGGCAAATTGCAAATGGAACTGAGCAGTGCATTGATATCAGCAAACATCATGAAGGAGCTGAAGATGATTCAGCTTTGGTTGATCCTCCATGGAACTCCTGCAGTGATGTCCTGGGGTTGGGATGATTAACCTCCAATAATCACAACCATCCTCTTTCATGCAAATATGACCATACCATTGAATCTTTTCCCACTGACGTCCATCAACTTCAGTCTTACCAATGCTCCTTGATGCCACACTCAGTCAAATGTCGTCTTGATATCAAAAAGAATCAATTTCATCTCACTTCTACAATTCAGCTCTCTGTTGCACGTTTAGACTAAGACTGTGCAGAGGACTGGAGCCAAGTGGTCCTGGGTGAAAGTGAAACTGGGCATTGGCGAGCAGGCTATTGGTGAATAAATGCCATTTGATAGCACTTTCAACTACAATTTCTACCAATTCAATAATAAATCAGATTAGGTTAACTGAGCAGTAAGTAGCTGAATTGGGTTTCTCCTGCTTTGTGTGACTGGGACATACCCGAGCAATTTTCCAACATCACATTGATACCGGTGTTGTAACTGTAGTGTATTAGCTTGGCTAGAGGTGCAGGCAGCTCTGGAGCACCACCACTGGGATGCTATCTGAACCCATTGTCTGTGTTGTAGCCAATGTCCTTGGCTATTTTTGGAAATTACACAAAGTGAATCAAATTGGCTTAAAGTTGCCTGTGGTGCTAGTGGGATCTCAGAAGGAAGCCGAGGTGGATCATCCAGTTAGCCCTTCTGGCTGAATATGGTTATGAACATTTGAAACTTCTCTTTAGTAGTCAAATGCTGGGCCCCACCATCATTAAGGGTGGGTACATTATTGGTCAAATCTGTGTCTAATTGTCCACCACTATCAGGTTTGCAGCAGAACTGCACAGCTTTGAACTGGTCCATTGGTTGATGTTGGAAGAGATGTTCTCATGTTTAGGATGTTAACATGAAACCATATCACTATAGAATAACACAATAAAATGCTGAATACACAGCGTAAGAAAATGGGAACAGTAGACCACTCAGCCTTTCAAACCTGTCCCATCATTCTATATTTTCATAGATGATCTGCCCTAGGCCTCATTTCTTCCTCTGTGCCATTTCTCAATTGCCCTCAATTCCCTGAAGTCTCAAAACTGCATCTTTAAAAACCCTCCAGTGACCCAGCTTCCACAACCCTCCAAAATAGAGAATTCAACACACTATACAAGCTTCCTTCAGATAACCCTAGAGGCCACATTCCTTTCAAAAACCTGGTTGTAATAAATTACACAACATATACTTCTTCAATGGAAGTCAAAATGAAAAGTGTAATTCCTAGATTACTTTCTTCACATACCAACACCTCCCCCCAACTCCACTCTCCCCCAAACGTGGTTCTACAGAAAATATTCTGCTTCAAAGACATTATATGGCTCCTGAGAGAGGAAACGTTTACAGTTACAAGTCTTAGTTATAAAATGATTACACAGGGCAGGTTCAAAGGACCAGCAGGTCTTTTCTGGTCTGTCATTTGCATACTAATGTAAACTTTCAATATTATTTTAATGCAGAAAAGGTAACCATAAATGTTTGTAGAGAAGTAGATAACCAATGGCAAACTATATCTTGAATTACTAATCTAAAGTTGCCACATTACTCCATCTCACCAAGTAGGCATCACAATATGCTTCATTGAGAAGCCAAGTCCCAGATTTGTGCCTGGTTTTGTGTTAAATTACATGCCTATAGCTAGGGTGGTAAGACTATTTAGTAAGAAGCAAGACTGCTTTATCAAGGTTTTGTTTCCCCAAACACTCAGGTGGACAATGCACTTGAGCCAGGTGCAAAATGCACAGTAATAATTCTGATTAAAGTAATGACCAAAGAAGAATAGTGACCCAACGTCCTAATCTAGACTTGTGCATTCAGCATGACCAAAGAAAATCACTAACTGAATCTATTCTTTCAGAATGGGAGAGAGAACACACTGTGGGTTAATTCATACTGAGCTGTTCATCTAAATTTTGTGTAGGTTTCTTTTCAGGTGGCCTCGTGTTACCTAAAGCCACGTGTAGTGGGAATGTTCTTGTCCGCGGTGGCAGCAATTTAAAAAGTTCATAGCTCATCCATTTTTAGCAGAGCAAATCAGTGCACTGTAGCTCTATGTAGGATGAATATCTGTTTATGAGTTCTGAGGAAGGGTCTTCAACCTGAAATATTAATTCTGCTCCTCTTCCCACAGATGCTTCCTGTCCTGCTGAGTGCTCCCAGCAATTTTATGCCTTTATATCAGATTTCCAGCATCTGTTTGATTTACAGCTATATTTATGCCTTTGATTTGAGTGTGAAGCACCAATTAGAAAATGCAGGACTTATCCTGAGGTTGTTTAGTTTTCAACCAACTGAAATAGAGTAATATTCATTATAATCATCAGTAGGCACCTTTACTTCAAACCCCATTTAATTCAAAAGGTCTTAGGCACTGCTCCCTCTTCCATGTGATTAACATAGATAGAAAACAACTGAGAGCTAAAAAGTGATCTTTTGGTTACAGTCTTCTAGCCTCCAAAAGACCCACTGATTCCACCCTCTATGTGAAAATTAGTCTTTAATCTATATTGACACACATCTCCCATTACTGTGAGCTCTTTTCTTGTGCACAAGCCCTTCATGTGGCACCTTGTCAAATGCCTTTCAAAAATCTAAATGTACCTACAGGTTCCCCTCTATCGATTGCTTGTTACATCCTTAAAGAACTCGTGCAAATTTGTCAATGTGATTTTCTTTTTGTGAAACTACATTGACTTGTTTAGATAGTATTAAGCTTTTCTAAATGACGAACTATTTTTTTCTATGATAATAGGCTCCAGCATTTTGCCAACAACAGATGTCATGCTTACAGGCCTAAAGTTTACTTTGTTTTATCTCTCTCCTTGAACAAGGGAGTTAAATTTGATGTTTTCTAAACTTCTGGTCCCCTCCCACAACTCAGTACATTTTGAAAAACTTCAACCAATGGCTCTGTCTTTGCAGCAACTTCCCCTAAAATTCTTGAGTGCAGTTAGCACTCTTTGCCAACTAGATTTCCAGATTCAGATCTGTGATAAATAGCGTATTTATCCTTGAAACTTAGGCCATGTGCTAGTCCGATGATATAATATGCATTCTGTACACCAGTGAGTGCTACAGTACAAATACAAATTATTACATCTTGTGCCAAATGCAACTCTTTATTCAATCTTAGGAAAATATAATTTCCTGAAATATAGATTTTGGAAAATGAAGAAAATATTCAATTATTTCTGTGATAAAGCTTCCAAAATTCTGGATTTCTTTTTAGGCCCACTCATTTTCCATTCCCTCCCAGAAACTGCAAAGCTGTATAATGTGGGTAGTTCAAAAGTAATTGTTCTGCAAATATTCAGCTGGTATATAATTGCAATTTTTTTAAATTTAAAAATAAAATCACAATTCTCTTTCATTATTTATGAAACTGCACTGCTGGATATTTAGAAAACTTCTGGGTACTTAAATTTAAAGGAGGCGGTATATGTCAGGTAAAGGCAGCTGGGATCAAGCAAATTCCTTTGAGGAGTACAAGGGATGGAGGAGTACACTTAAGATGAAGATCAGGAGGGCAAAGATAGGACATGAGATAGCTTTGGGAAATAAGGAAAAGAGAATCCTAAGATATTATTTAAGTATATTAAGAGCTAAAGGGTAACTAGGGAGACAACAGCGCTCCTTAAGGATCAATGTTGTCATCTACATGTGGATGCCACGGGAGATGGGTGAAGTTTAAATGAGTGCTTCTCCTCTGTACTTAGCATGGAAAAGGTCACAGAAGGTAGAGAATTCAGGGAAAAGCACAGTGATGTCCTGAAACATATCCACATTACAAAAGGGGAGGTGCTGGTGGTCCTAAGGTGCCGAAAGATGGATAAATCCTCAGAGCCTGACCAAATGTATCCAACAATATTGTAAGAAGCTAGGGAAAAAATTGCTGGGACCCTGGCAGAGATATTTGTATCATTAGCCACAGCTGAGGTATTGGAAGACTGGAGGGTGGCTCATGTTGTGCTTATATTTAAGAAGGGCTGCAAGGACAAGTCAGGGAACTACAGGCCAGTGAGCCATCAGTGGTGGGAGAGTTACTAGAGATGATTCTGACAGACAGGATATACCTGCATTTGGAAAGGCAAGGAGGGAAGTCAAGTCTCACAGATTTAATTGAATTTTTTTAAAGAGATGACCGAGACAATTGATGAAGGCAGGGTGGTAGATGTTGTCTATAGGGACTTTAGCAAGGCCTTTGACAAGGTCCTGAATGGTAGACTTGTCTAGAAGGTTAAATTGCATGAGAGCCAGAGTGAGCTGTCCAACTGGATACGCAATTAGTTTGATAGTAAGAGTCAGAGTGTGGTAGTGGAGGGTTGTTTCTCAGATGAGAGGCCTGTGACCACTGGTGTGCTGCAGGGATCCATCCAGGGTCTCTGTTGTCTGTCAAGTACATTAATGATTTAGATGAGAATGTAGGTGGCATGTTTAGTAAGTTTGCAGATGACACCAAAACTGATGGCATAGTGGACAGTGAAGAGGTTTATTTAAGATTACTACAGGATCTTGACCAACTGGGAATGTGGGACAAGGAATGGCAGATGGAATTTAACTCAGACAAGTCAGTCACGAATTTAGAAGACAAAATTTAACTCAGACAAGTTAAACCAGGGCAAGACTAATCCAGTAAATGGCAGGGCCCTGGAGAGTGTAGAAGAACAGAGAGCCCCAGGGTACAAATTCATAGTTCTCCAAAAGTTGCAACACAGGTAGACAGGGTGGTAAAGAAGGTGTTACAGTCTGGGCATTTAGTGCAAGGGTTGAGATGTCATGTTACTGCTGCACAGGACATCACTTGGAATATTGTCTGCAGTTCTGGTCACTTAGCTATAGGAAGGAAGGATGTCACTAAACTGGAAAGGGTGCAGAAAATATTCACAAGGATGTTACAGAGACTGGACAGTTTGAGTTATAAGGAGAGACTGGATAGGATGGAGCTGGAGAGTAGGAGGCTGAGGAGTGATTTTATTTATAAAATGAGGCACGGAGGCTAAAACTAGAAGGCACTGGTTTAAAATGAGAGGGGAAAGATTTATAATGGATCTGAGAGGAAACATTTTCACTTAGAGGGTGTTGGGTATTTGGAATGAACTGCCAGAGGAAGTTGTAGAGAAGGGTGCAAGTACAACATTTAAAAGACATTTACCTTGGTACATGGGTTGGAAAGGTTTAGAGATATATTAGCAAAATGCAGGCAAATGGACTAGCTCAGGTGGACACTATGGTCAGCATGGACAAGCTGGGCTGAAGGGCCTGTTTCTGTTCTATACAACTCCATGACTCTATAACTGCAATATCAAATAGCAAAATACACTTTAGCTGACCACATTAAACAACAAAAGCAGCTCAGGATTTGTCAGTGTTAAGAGAAACCAGAGGGATTGTTCCAAAACCTGATCCAAGTTCCATATTTTCATTTTACACGCATTCAGGACAAAACCAGCTATAACAGGGATATAAGAAAGGAGAAGGTTAAACTTCTAAATGTGCTACATATCCATTGACATTTCAATAGTTTTGTGAGAATTTAAGAGGGAAAAGTAAACAGGCAGCTTTTGGTGAGTAATTTGTTTTCTTTAATAGAACAAATAAACCCCAATGAAGAGCATGAAATTGCATACAGGATTCCAGCCAGGGGTATTCAGTCAACATTCCTGCTTTAATGAACCCATCGCTCCCTAAAGGCATATATCATCTCTTTAGTTCATGTATAAAAATCCATCAAGATTACTGACAAACACCGCAAGGGAGCTGCAAGGACGGCTTCATTATCTGACAAGTAACTGAAGCAAACTGAACTGAACATGATTGCATTAGGAGGACAGCAGTCACAACAGAACACATTAAATTCAAATTAAACTTTCCTTACCGTTCATTCTATCAAATCGTCTTCAAATATAAGACTTCTATAGTTAGGTGTTAGAATATAATGTATAAAAGTGTGACTCAAGGGCTAATGGCAAGAGTTATTCTGTATATGCTATGTGCCTTAGTTGTTTGTTTTGTGATTTATTTAGGTTTCATGTTATCCCTTCCACAGGCCATCACCAATAGAATAGTGCTCAATAGTAGGGTGGGGTTCTCGGGATTTCACAGCAGACTTTTTTAAACTAATTAGGAGAACTGATGGTCTGTCGCTTTTCAATCTTCTCTCTACTTCCCTCAGCCACTCTATGAGCCAATTCAGTTCACACAAGTATGGCTGCCTGCCTTTAGAATCTAATCCCAAGAGTTTAAACTGAGAAGTGGTATGAGTAAATACAATGCTAGCAAGCTTTTCCAAGCACTTATACCATCTCCTAATGGATTCACTTAGACTCTGTTTTTCCCTTCTGTCTCATTATACTTTGATTTAATGTGAATTGAGTAAAGAAATGGTGTGAACACAAAGCTACATGGTCCACAAAAGCATTATGCCGAGGCAGTTAAGATTTGGCTCTACTGCAAGCATTGCACACATATTTAATCCACTGAAAGAAATCTTCCTGAAAACAAAGGTGCAGTCAACTAGTACACCATTATTGCTGTGCAAATTGGCCAGCAGGTTCAGAGAAGAGTGACATACCATGGATTTCAAATTTCCACCTTTACTTACACAATTGGCATCTAGTCTTCAGCTCCCCATTATTTAAGAACTTAATTTGGCCACCAAAATTGCCACAGAAAGTTAGGGCTCATAATTAGAATTTTAAGGATCATTTTAGCAATGTTACAATTGTTTACGTAATGTCAATCTCCCTAGCCTTAAAAAATGTCAATTGCTAAATTTCATTCCTGCGTGTTGTAAATTCTCAGGAATTCTGAAATCAAATTTTTGTTTTAACCATTCCTTCTCTCCATCTTTCTTGTTTTCTCAAACAAATCTCTGATCTATTTACTTCGTTTTGTACCATTACAACAGTGGGAGTTAAAATGTCTTACGAGGATGCAATGTGTAACAGGCAAGTAGAAATGCCCAAATGAATGAGCTGCGAGGATGTAAAAGTTAAGTCAACTTAGTTTTTTTTCTTAAAAAACAAATAATCCACAAGTGAAAGAAATGCTGTACTTGGAATCTAGGGGATAAAAGGAGATATTAAAACACTGACAAAATAAAAAGAGATAGAAACCAACTTATGAATGGCAGCAGGCAGTCTACTTCACTCTGGCCCCTCTCCAAGCTCATGCCTGCAATGCTACGACTATGCACTCTTCTAAAGGTCAACTTTAACATGGCAATTGCCACGCTTTAAAGCAAAAAGGTCACCAACCTGTTGACTGAAAGGGAAGAATGCCAATAATGAAACGCCTCTCTTCTGCATCAGGTAAATTACAAATGATGAAAACCAGAAAGTTGACATTTCCACTATGTATGCCCGCAAATTCACTAGTTGCATGATGTCTAAAAGTTAGTAATCATGCTCCGATTATCTGAAGAACTTTTATTTTGTGTTGTCATGCTTCCAGTCTCGACTACTGCCTTATTAAACCAGTTCAGGGCAATATCAATTGCTATATGATTCTAGCCTGTAACTAAAATGATGCAGAGGTACAGAATAATTAGTTCGGCACAACATTGTGGGCCAAAGGGCCTGTTCCTATGTTGTACTGTTTTACGTTTTAAACTGAGGCTCCATTTGAGATTTCAGGTGCATTCAAAAGTTCCCTTAGAAGAAGAGCAGGGAGCTATCCTCAGTGACCTGGCCAGGATTGGTCTTTACTCAACATTTCAAAAATAAATTATCTAGTTACTTAAATACAGAAATGTGGCAGAGAATTATGTGCACAAAGTACGTCAGTGGCTGTAAAGTGTTTTCAGATATCCTGAAAAAGGCACCAGAAACACTGGGCCGAAGGGCCTGAATTGTGCCGTAGTTGTTCTATGTTCTAAATGCTCAGAGAATGCATAATAATCTTTCCTTGCAATTGAAAACCTTATTTAAAATGATTTACCTGGAATTATACCAGTACATATTTCAGATCCATAAACAAATGTGTAAATCATTCTTTATATTTACATTAAAGTACGAACTTTGGAACTAAAAACAGTAATAAGGAAACCAGAACTTTGAGCATTGGCTTAACCAAAATACTGAGGACAGTATTCATCTGCAGCAATAATAGGCAGCAAATTTCAGAATTGTTAAATAACTGCCAGAAACTTTGATGGAGATTCAACTGCATATTCATTAGTTTCCTTCGGATGCCATCCACAAATTTCACAATCTCCGTCCTCTTGCAAATCCTGATTCAACTGTCTTTCATTGGGCCAATGAAAAGATCAATTATGCCAATGAAAAGATCAATTATGTCAATTTTTGAGACAAAGGAGAATTTCAACTTTGGCATTGGCACAAAGCTGATGGTACACACCAGTCTGATAGCCAGATCAAGTTCTTCTACTGCTACCACACTTTGAGAAAAGCAATTTGCTCTAATGTGGCATATGTTTATTTTGCCAACCAGACTTCACTCTACTTTGTTCAAATTCCAGTACTCCTCTCTTATGTGGGAAGCTTTGCTATCTCACGAACATGCCCAACTGCAAATTTTCTTTCATCCTTAAACTCACATTTACTTCTTAATATCGTGTTCACTAACTGTTCCAATGATAATCTTATTTCTTCTAAGTCAGAAGAACACGCACCAGTCCTCATTGAGGGGTCAGCAGTGGAAAGGGTGAGCCTCTGTATGTTCCTCAGTATCAACATCTCAGAGGATCTGTCCTGGGTCCAACACATTGATGCAATCACAAAGAAGGCACGCCAGTGGCTCTACTTCATTAGGAGTTTGAAGAGATTTGGTATGTTACCAAAGACTCTTTCAAGTTTCTATAAATGTACGGTGGAAAGCATTCTGACTGGTTGCATTGCAGCCTGGTATGGAGGCTCCAATGCACATAATTGCAAGAGGCTACAGAGGGTTGTAGATTCAGCCAGCTCCATCACAGGCACAACTCTCCCGATCAGAGGACATCTTCAAGAGGCGGTACCTCAAGAAGGCGGCATCCATCATTAAGGACCCTCAGCATCTGGGACATACCCTCTTCTCATTATTACCAACGGGGAGGAGGTACAGGAGCCTGAAGACCCACACTCAATGATTCAGGAACAGCTTTTTCTCCTCCATCATCAGATTTCTGAACGATCCATGAACCCCTGTACACTATCTCATTGTTATTTTGTTTTGCACAATTTATTTTGTAATTTTATATCTTTGCACTGTACTCTGATGCAAAACAACAAATTTCACATCATATAAGACAGTGATAATAAACCTGATGCTGATTCCACATCCTGAATCAACTCCATTACTTTACTTCC
Organism: Rhina ancylostomus; assembly: GCA_030265395.1. Taxonomy (NCBI): domain Eukaryota; kingdom Metazoa; phylum Chordata; class Chondrichthyes; order Rhinopristiformes; family Rhinidae; genus Rhina; species Rhina ancylostomus. The sequence continues at coordinate 5,272,300 of JARFYF010000057.1, read as the reverse complement.
TCAGTTACAATGCTCCTTCATTCCCTTGCTGTTAAAATCATTATCGGTAATTCCATACCATTCCATGGCTCCTTAGGCAAAACTAAGCTACGTTGCATGCTGTCTTTAGCAAGTCTAACATTAATCAGCTCCACTCTTCACAATCTATATTAGTTCTCTGCCCTTTAGCCATTCATCTTATTTTTCCGTTATGTGCTCCAACTTGCATTTGTCCTCTCACATACGGAAATATTAGAGAACGTGACCCCAAGTCTGTTAAGGGAGGTGGATTTTCTGGAGTGCATCGGAGGTGGAAGTATTTAGTAAGGAAATTCCAGAGTTCAGGACCTCGGTATTGGAAGGCACTGCTTCCGAAGGTTTAACAATACATTCACAATGGTCAAGAGGCCAGCATTGGAGCAGCACTACCAATCTTGAGGGTTACAGGACTGGAGGAGATTCAAGAGATAGCAAGGAGATGAGGCAATGGAAGTATTTGAAAGCAAAGATAAGAATTTTAGAATTAAGCATTTTTTAATTGGTAGATTAGTTAAGAACATGAAATGGTGAAGTATTCTGGTACAATTTTGCTATGTTATACACAAAGAATTGTTCAATAAAGAGTTAAGAACTGTATGCTAAACAAATACTGAACTTCCCATTTCCTTGCATTAGAAGCTGAAACAAGTTCACTCACCTTCATCGCTGCTTGGTTCAAGTTTGACAACTGACAGTGGAGATCGAGCTGGCGGTTTACTGAATGGATGGCGGCGACTCTTTGTGATCTCTTTCTTCAACTTTGGATATATTGGAGGCAACTAAAAAAGTCAAGAAATTACAACTGGACGGAAAATCAAGAAATAATTAACACACTTGGATTTCTGCTAAATACTTCAGTAACCAAACACTGAGCTAATATGCTGCCATAGCAACTATTTTATAGGAGTTATAAGTATGAAGAGAAAATGCTGGAAACTCCCAGTAGGTCAGGCAGCATCTGTGGAAAGAGAAGCAGTTAATTGTTAATTGCCAAATGATTCTCTTCCCATGAATGCTGCCTGAACTGCTGAGTGTTTCCAGTTTTTATTTCAGATTTCCAGCATCTGCAGCTTTTATTTATTTATATTTTATTGGAGTTCTTTTAGATTTGTCTAAGTGCTATATTGATATGGACACTCACCACATATGTAATGCTAGTTAATGCATGCTACATGCTATTTTGACCATGAAAATGTCTACAATAAAGTTATGTTCGTGCTTCACATAATGCCTGCATATCTGTATTCAGTGTGACTTACTAGACAGAAATGGAGGCATGCAATCCAATCATCTAAACTATTAAGGACCAACTTATCACCTTGTCAGTAACCAAACTTGGAAATTTCCAAGTTGTTGCCATGTTACTAGTGCATTTAATCCCTGGACAAATAAAGCAGCTACAAAAGCAGCCGGTCTTTCTATCCAAATATACACAGAAAATGCCAGAAAAATGCAGGTCAGGCAGTACCTTCATAGAAAGAAACATTTCAGGTTGATGATCATTACTTCTGATTTCTAGTACGTGCATTTTTTTGCTTTATAATTAGCTTGTCCACTATTCTTCAACTTTGATAATACTTAAATGAAGTAACATTTATTAATTTTAAGACATATGTACACGTTTTTATAATCAATATTAATCTAAAGATTCTGAATTCAAATCAATCCTTAAGCAGAAACCAACACAAATGGTACATTGCAGTTACTGTATTTACCCAAGAATGTACTTGTGTCAGAAAGATTTATCCCACTACATTCTAAAGCAAATACAATGAACAAAGCACTTCAGTTTAAGCTTGCTAACAGTTAACAACTTAAGTGCATTAGCAATCTTTTGTGCAAGATACAACCACCTTGTTGGCCTGTGTCACAGCATCCACTATTAAGAGTGTATAATGATAACTTAAATAAAATCGGGGGTGATAAAGGCAATGTACCCTTCATAATATGCCCATTCATTTCTGGATACCATGCAATTCTTCCGCACTAGCCATATTAAAAGGCAAAACTCAAATGGAATTATGAGTTTTACAGGAATACACATGGTTCAGTTGATCCAAAAATGTAATGAGCAGGAGATTTTCATTTATCTTATAAAATGTGGTATATTGGTTAAGTACAACTGAGATGGTAATGGATAGGTGAAAGAACAATATACTCCTGATGAAGGAAGCACAGGTAATAGGGCAGCAACCTTATCACACTATTGACTTTTTTTAACCCATGGGATTTCTAAAAATAAACAGCCTGCTAATTTTACTTAGAGGAACTAACCAGGTTAATTGCATAACTTTAAAAATCTTATATATAACTTTTGCTTGGGGGTTTTTTACATTTTTGTTTTAATTAGCATCAAATCTGTAAGCACAACATTGTGGGCTGAAGGGCCTGTACTGTGCTGTAGTGTTCTAGGTTCTGTTTAGGGTAAGTATCAAAGATGGACCCAACCAGAAAAAGGCTTCACAACCAACAGGGCTGCACAAGGAATGGAATTAAAAATATGAATGCAGATTTGTGACATGAAAAATATACAAAGACAATAAACGGCAAATGCCTTATTTTAAGTTGGCTCAATTTATCAAAATCAGATGGCTTGCGTTTGAGCTCTCCACTGAGGAAGTGGTCTGCTCTTAGATGTTAACTTGTTTGTTTGAGGTTTTGGATCAAGAACTTCACTTCCTGGTTTGCTAATTCTATGCATTATACTGTAAGAATTCCTTGTGTTTTATGAATGTATCATGGATCCAGCTACTTGAACAGGTTCTCAGTTCAATCCTATATCTAGGTCAGACCTCATGCAGTACTCTCTCAGTTGCCAGCACAAACCACCATCTTCTGATCCAGCCTGGAGCTAGAAAAGATAATCTCATGTACTTGAGTATTCTGTTGAAGTTCATAATGTCTGCATTGCCTATATTTTTTTTCTAATATCCTGCTGAATGATTTAAAATGAACTGAATAATTACTTTCAAAGACAGATTGTTCATGACAGCCTGGGACAAAGTGATAGTCCTGAAATAGTATACCTATTCACTATAGAGGCCAAGTGCCAATGAGATTGATTTGTTTTTTTAATTGTTGGAGAATCATAATTCAATATCTTCAAACTCAGGAAACATTTTAAATGTAAATATAAAATCCTTCCAAATTTATAGTTTTGTAATGAATATAATGTTTATGGGTGAAAATGGCAATTAGTTCTTTAAATTCTTATCATCTTTACCCCCATTTCAGAACCAAAGTTAGGAAGGTACATAAATTGAAATTAATGACTGACAATCCCTGCTCCGTGGGTATTGTGGTGGCCACATAGAGAGCCATAGAACTGTACAGCATAGAAACAAGCCCTGCAGCACAGCAACTCCATGCTGACTTTTTTTGCCCATCTGCACCAATCTCATCTGCCTGCACAGAAAGAGAATTCATTTCAAGTCCACAAGTGAAAATTATTTCTTTTCTATACCTGTACATCAGTAGTTTCAAAACTGGCATCGACACTTTCATGGTCACTTGTTTCCTCCTCCATTGCCACTCCCTCATTGCTGGTCTCTGCTTCCTTCCATGATGCCAGTTTGTTCCTGGTGGCAAACTGTTCGAAGGCCTGTTGACACGACATGTGCTCCTTGTCGAAAACCACCTTCTTCGACTTGGGGAGTACGTACACCATGGTGGTTTGGTTCCTGGGCTTAAATTCTGCATCAGCTGCAAAACTCTCAGACAGCATGGCTGCCAATGCAGCGGGTGAATCTGCACGGGATGATTCTGCTCTGGGTTCGGTGCCATCAGTTGAGGTAGCTGCTGTTGTGTCTGGTTCCACGCGCTTCTTTTTCTTTTCGCTTTTGGATTTTGAGGAACGAGAATATGTTTTCAGTGGCTTGCCATTTGCTGCTCACAGGAAAAAGAAAAATGAAGACCTCAGACCTTGCCATAGTTTTCACACTCATTTATAATCAAACACAATAGAAATTAACATTACCATGAAAACAAATGATCATTCTGTAGAGGAATAGGTTATTGTATGCAATACATCAGGCTTTGGGGCAGCTCTAACACCAGTCAGAGTTGACTCAAGTTCTATTCTACAGAGTTGGATCAAATTTGGAAGACACCCTAGTACAGTGCATAAGGAGTGTTAATTTAGTTGTGCTGGCATTTTCATGGAACAATAAATCAAAGCTCCGCCTAACTAGATGTTTGTAAAAGATCCCATGGAGTATTTCAAAGAAGAATGTAAGCACTACCCATTGCTGTGACTGACATTTATTCCTCATTCAACATCAATAAAAACAGATTACCTGTTCATTATCACTTTGCAATTTGTTGTACCTTATTGCTTGTAAACTAAGTGCCATGGTTCCTACATTACAACTTATAACATGTGGCACAGTGGTGCAGCTGCCTCACATTTCCAGTGACCCACATTCAATTCTGATCTCAAGTGCTGTGTGGAATTTGCACTCTCTCCCTGTGACTGCGTGGGTTTCCCCCCAGGTGCTCCAGTTTCCTCCCACACCCCAGGTAGGTTGGGGACTTAACTGGCCTCTGTAAATTGCCCCCAGTGTGTAGGTGAATGACACAATTTGGGTGTGGGAGGTACTGAAGAGAATAAAACAGAATTAGTGTAGGATTAGTATAAATAGTGCTCAATAGTTAGCATATACTTGGTGCGCTGAAGGGCCTACATATTTCTGTGTTGTACAACTCTAGATTCCTGGCTTGGAAACAGTTTCAGTGCCAGAGATGAAAGGTGCTAGATCAATGCAGTTCTCCCTTCCCTTTTGTAAACAAGTGCAGAATTCAGTAGTTCATGAAGTTTTCAGCAAAGTAAATTAACTTGGTGAGGTGCTCAGGTGGTTCCATATTCAGACAGCCAGAGCTCTCTCCTAACCAGCTCTCCCAGAACACCACTTCACAGTGAGACTTTCTGCAACTACCCTATTCAAGGAGCTTTGGCAACCTTATGGTCCAATTTATTTTGGGAAATGGGACATAAATGAAGTACTAGATAAGGAAAAAATGCTGAGATTGTATGGATTTTCATGAAATTCATTGTCAAAATAAAAGTATGACTCATACACTATATAAAAATATTCCAACTTCAAGAGAATCTTTTATACATGGTAGTGTTCTGATCTGCTTTGTTAACATTCACACATGGAAAATTTTTCCCAACGCAGAGGCCAAAATAATTTGTAACACCAACTCTTCTTTTATGCAGGATAAACTTCTGGATCATGCATGAACACTGTAGCCATTGCCATGATAAGAAGGGCTGAACAAAGATCTTGGTTTAAATTCTTTCAGTGCTGATGAAGCCATAAAATGTACCACTCAGCAGTTTTCATGCAAATTTGTCTAAGGAGGCATTGTTCGTGTAACCTTGCACCATTAATTACCCTCATTTCACTTATTGTTTTAAATACTTTTACAGAATGTGGGCATTGCCAGCAAGAGCAACATCTATCTCCTATCCTTAGGTAGGTGATAGTAAGCTGTCTTCCTGAACAACTGCAGCTCTTCTGAAACTCCACAGTACCAACAGACATCTGAGATTTAGATGTGGAATGATGAAAGACCAATGATATATTTCCAGGACACAAGAAGTTCTGCAGATGCTGGAATCTGGAGCAATATATAAAAGGTGCTGGAGGAACTCAGCAGGTCAGGCAGCATCCATGGAGGGAAATAA
>JARFYF010000057.1:5234722-5255862 GCA_030265395.1 Rhina ancylostomus | reverse complement strand
CCTCCATCAGAGAGACAACCATCTACTATCTTGGAGCAGCCACTGTGTGAGTTATTGAGTGTTAGCGTGGAGGACTGAGGCTTTTGCAAGAAGAGGCTGAGTAAGTGACCTCGGTGAGGGGAATGCGAGCAGCTCTTTAAAAAAAAGCTTTCAGTAAGAGGAGGCACAGATAAGAGCAGGTAAGGTCTTTATTTTGTTGTCTGTAAATCCTTGGTCCTTGATTCAGTGTAGGCAGGATGGCAGTGAGGGCAGTGGGATGCTCCTCCTGTAGGATGTGGGATGTCAGGGAACCTCACAGTCCCCCTGATGACCACATCTGCAGGAGGTGGCCCGGCTGCAGCTCCTGACTGACCAGGTCAGGGAAATGGAGCTGGAGTTGGATGGACTCAGGACCATCCGGGAAGCTGAAAACCTCACAGTTGAGACTTTTACCGAGGTGGTCACACCCAGGGTACAGGCTGCAGATAGATGGGTGACCACCAGGGGAAGTAAGGGGAGTAATCAGTCAGTGCAGGGTACCCCTGCGGCCATACGCCTCAGCAACGTATACCCCTTTTGATACTGCTGGGGGGGATGACCTATCAGGGCACAGCAGCAGCCAGATCAGCAGCACTGTGGCCAGCTCTGCGGCTCAGCAGGGAAGGGTAAACTCAGGCAGAGCAGGAGGACAGACAGGAGATTCTGTGGCCGCGAGAGAGACACCAGGATGGTGCATTGCCTCCCAGGTGCTAGAGTCGAGGATGTCTCAGAGCAGCTGCAGAATATTCTCAAGGGGGAGGGGGAGCAGCCAGAGGTCATGGTGCACGTTGGCACCAATGACACAGGTAGAAAGGGGGAAGAGGTCCTGCACAGTGAGTATAGTGAGTTCGAAAAGAGGCTGAAGAGTAAGTCTTCCAAGGTAGTAATCTCTGGATTACTCCCAGTGCCCTGTGCTAGTCAGGGCAGGAATCGGATGATAGAACAGATAAATGAGTGGCTGAGGTACTGGTGCAGGGGGCAGAGTTTCAGGTTCTTGGATCATTGGAACCTCTTCTGGGCCAGGGGTGACCTGTACAAGAAGGACTGGTTGCACCTCAAGTGGAGGGGAACTAATATCCTGGCTGGGAGGTTCACTGGTGCTATTTGGGAGGGTTTAAACTAGTTCGGCAGGGGGATGGGAACCAGAGCACTGGGTCAGAGAGCGGAGAGATTGAGAGGAGGGTAGATGTCAGGGCCAGTAAAAACAGGCAGGAGCAAAGTAATAGACACGATGGGACGGACAGTTTGAAGTGCGTGTATTTGAATGCAAAGGTGATGAACTTGGTTGTTAGGTTAGTTGTCCACTGTAAATTAGCTCCCTTGTGCGGATAGCTAGTGGGCCACTCAGGTAGGTGTTGATGGACATGTGAGAGAGCCTATGTTACAGGAAAATAAATGGAAGAATGACATTAAGCTTGCTTTGAGAGCCAGCATGTATTGGATGGGCTGAATGTTCCCTTCTTTGCCATGTGTAACTATGAAGTAGAAACATGAATAACGACACCAAAGGTGACCATTTTGCCTATCAGGTCCATTCAGTCTCCCAGCTCTGCAATCCCATCAGTTTCTTTCCTCTTTTCCTATCTCCTTGTTGCCCTGCAAATTCTTGCTCACATGTCCATCAACTCCCCTTTGATTTTTCTTTTACCTACACCGGGAGTAACCTATGGCAGCCAATTAACAAACCAACATGTTTTTAGGATGTGGGAGAAAACTGGAGGATACCCTTGTAGTCATGGAGAGAATGTGCAAATTCCAACCAAGCAGTAGCCAAGGTCAGGATCAATCCCGTGCTGCCAGAGCAGCAAGGCAGCTGCACTACCTGCTGAGTCACAGTGCCACATATGAGCAAGTCCCATCTGCTGAGCAAAGGGCAATCTTTAATATGTTCACTCACAGTTCTTTCATGATCATCACTCTGGCCACATCAAGCAACTGCAAAGGTCCATTGTCCCCCGTGAATTGTCGACTCTCGGACCCCACGTTCTGGTGGATCACCATCTCCCGTAGATGTCTTTTCAGTTTTGGCCTCTGGGGCCTCCTGACCCATGTTCTGTTCAGTGATGGCTGTGTCATGGGTCCAGTTCCACACTCAGACCAACTTCAATGGATACATACATCTTCTTGGGTATCATATGGTGGCTGAAGGTTCTTTCGAGTTGCAGAGTCTAATGGCAAGTAACAGAGAGAAAACTTCCAATAAATGTGTTTTGTCAAAGGAGCTAATTTTTAAATGTACAGAAACATATTGCTAAACAGATATGTCTAGCAATATTGTCTACAAAATAGTCAACTCTATTTTGTTCTTGCTTCAGGGTTGCTGCCTTTTAAAGTGATTCAATAGTTTGATTTATTCCTGGAATATCCCATTGTCCCGTTGGCACTATATCAGGGAATCTTCTACAATCGGTAGATCAATCTCCAGAGAGCTAGTAACATCAAACAACACAACTTCTCTGTGCTCTGAAGAACATGAGGAGCCATAGTATTAGTGAGTCTAGTAAAATTGGCAAAAACAGATAAAAAGGATTTCTTTATTAGTCACATGTACATCAAAACACACAGTAAAATGCATCTTTGCGTCGAATGTTCTGGGGTCAGCCCGCATGTGTTGCCACACTTCCGGCGCCAACATAGCACGCCCACAACTTCCTAACCCATACGTCTTTGGAATGTGGGAGGAAACCGGAGCACCTGGAGGAAATAGGCAGTGGCCGGAACTGAACCCGGTCGATGGCGCTGTAATAGCATTCTGCTAACCGCTACACTACCATGCCTGTCCACTGGGGACATAAAAACTGTCCCCGTTAACAGATGGCTCTAAGATCAGGGGAAACAGACTCAGTATGTCAGACATGAAATACAATGGATGGGATACAGAGAAGAACAAGTTTATGCAGTGATTGGTACTGACTGGGAACTCATTGCCTGCAAGATTGGCAGCAGAGGTGATCTATGATTTCAAAAATAAATTGTATATATTTGAAAGACCAGCAGGGTTTCTTGTTAGGAGGGTAGAATGCAGTCGAGAGGCTGCTTGACCTCCTTCTCTGCAGCTATAACTCTGACTATGGATGTGAGGTGTTGGGAGAGCACCAACAGTGGGGCAATGGATAGGGCACAGAAGCTGGGTTGGATCACGAGTTGGGTTGTTGAGAGAGTATGAGGCAGAGTCTTTGTTGGGTAAGGTGGGACTGAGGTGCAGATTGCTGGTAGGGAGGGTTGGATCTGGAATCTGACCTGCTGTGAGAGGAAAGGGACTTGCAGGGGTTGGGGTAAGAATGAGTGTGTCTTCAGGGGAGGCAGGTTTTCTGTGGGAGCGCTACTATATATAAAGATCATGCCTTTGCTTATAGAATCTTCAAAACACCTTGAGTTACACAAACAGTGAGTTGCTTTAGAAAGGACTGGTTTTGAAAAGCAAATGCAGCAATAGATATTCAGAAAGAAGATACAAAAAACAAACTGCCAGAGAAACAATGGGACAAAGGATACCATTCCTTTCTCTCAGTTTCTCCATCTGCTCTGCATCTGTTCTTGAGATGAGGCCTTCCATTCCAGGACATCTTTTCTCTCTCCTGATCTCCGTAGTTCTTCCTGCACACACCCAAACCACCTTCAGCTCCCAATCACCCTGTTTCTTTCCCCTCCTCTCTCTGCCCCTCACCCACACACTCATCCCACTGGGTCCCCTCCTGCCCCCGATCACATCTGCCCACCCCAACTCCCTTATTTGGTTCCACGCTCCACCCTTCTCTCCCATCAGATTCCATGCTCTGCAAGCTATTTCCACTCTCCACTTCCCACTTCCCCATCTGCCTATCACCCCTCCTCACTCGGATCCACCTATCACCCTCCAGCTCTTGCTTCCCCTCTTCCCCTCACCTCTTTATACTGGATCTCTCATCTCTACTCTTTCAGTCCAGCTGAAGGGCCTCGACCTGAAATGTCGACTGTCCATTTTCCTCCACAGATGCTGCCTGACCTGCTGAGTTCCTCCAGTGGTTTGTTTTTTGCTCCAGATTCCAGCATCTGCAGTCTCTTATGTCTCTGTAAGAATGTCAGAAGCTGACAAAGTACTTATAAAATGGAAAAATGTTTTATGGTTGACAACTAAAAAACTTCATTCAAGAAGGAATAACAGATTGATGTTATCATCTGCCCTTCGATTTATTATGCTTGTCCATCTTTCTGTGAGGCAGAAAAGATGCAGAAGAAAGTGGACCATGAAAACATACACATCATTTGCATCTTCACCAGTGTACTGTATCACTTGCCTTTATTCTCTACACCCGAGAAATCTTTATCAATGCTCATTGTGTACTAATAGAAACAATATACCACTCACAAGCACATTAATTTTCACTATATCCCACATATGCACAAAACATAATGGAAAGAACAGTAGCAGTTTTGGATACACACCTGAAAAACGGTGATCAAACAAATTTTCTGTGAGTCCATCTTGTCCTAGCTCCAAGATTGTAACCTTGCTGGGTTTGCTGTCGTCTTCTGTGGCTATTGTTCTTTTGTGCTCTTCCCTGACTTTGACATCATCTTCAGTCACATCTTTCCCAGCGGTTTCTTCAGTCACAGTCTCGCTTGATGGTTTCTGCTCCTCCATTTTCTGTCTCCTTGTCTGTGTTCTTCGCCGATGGGACCTGCAGCAAAGTTTAAGGGAAGAGTAAACATATGCATCCCCAAACAAAAATTAAAAGGGAGGCTACAGAAAGATTCTCCACACATAAGATAATGCAAAGACTATTGTCTCACAAAATTTTGTCAAAGCACATAAATACAAATAAATATTTGAAAAATAGCATTTTAAAAAGAAGAATATTGAAGGAAACAGATTGACCAGGAGTGGAACACATAGAAAAGACACCAGCACATTATTTAGGCTCTCATGGCTTATTTCCATTCTGAAACATTGCTACTTCATGAGTACTCATTCACCCACTTGGGCTTGTTCTGACATTCGAAAAGATTCTATACTCCAAGTCCATTTTTCCATGCATTTTCACATCCCTCAGTTCTTTAATGTTCAACAATTTCTCTGCCTCAGCCTTGAATATACCATAGACTCATTTCAGCTTAATGAGGACAGGGATACAGTTACAACACATAGAACTCACAGGGTGGGGGGGGGGGGGACGCTGGGGTAGTGCACTGGTATGGATCGTTCAGTTTGTTAAAAGATAGAAAACAAGTAGTAAGAATGAACAGGACACCATCAGGTTGACAGGCTGTGGCTTGCAGAATCAGTGCTTGGGACCCAACTATTCACGTGAGGGTATTGAGTTGGATGGAAGATATAGAAAGAGGATTCAAGAGAAAATAGACAAGCTAAAGGATTAGGTGAGAAAATAACAGATGGAACATAAGGTGCAAATTTGCTTCAGTGCATGAAACCAAAAAGCAAAGTATTTTTATATGGTGACACATTTGGAAATGTTGGATGTTCAAAAGGTGAAGTAAGCAATTATAAATGCAAATGGTATATTGACCTCTATCACAAGAGGATTTGAGTACAGCAGTAAATACGGCTTAGTGCAATTATGTACCTGATGGGGCTATATCTGGAGTATGAGATACAGTTTAGGTTTCTTGCCAAATAAAAATATACGTGTGGAAGATTCACCACAATAGCTCCTGAAATAGCCAGGTGTGACTGATTAGGCTCAAGTGGAATTCTTTAGGAGTTGAGAATAATGACAGGTAATCTCAGTTATACTTACAACATTTCTTACGTGACTCAACAGAGCAGATGCAGGGAGGATATTTCCCTAGGATGAAGAGTCATAGCTTTGACATGAGGGTTAGGTCATTATTGACTGAGATGAAGATAAATTTCTTCAGAGGGTGGTGAATGTTTGGAATTTTCAACCCTGCATGGCTGTGGAAGCTCCATCACTGAGGTCAATCAAAACAGAGATCAATAGATTTTTGAATATTAATGAAATCTAGGGACATGGGGTCAGTGCAGGAAAATGGACCCAAGGTGGGTTATCAATGAGTTGTCAATTTGCAGAGATGGCTCAAAGGGCCACATGCCCTACTCTTGCTCCTAGCTTTCATTCACAGTGGTTTGTCCATCACTGAAACCCCGTCCACTTACTGAATCAATATTAAATGACTAATATAATAAAGAAACATTACAAATATTGATTCAGATTTCTTGGAAAATGATACATGCAGAAGAAAAATTGAGAATTTCTTATACTAATTACCTTCATGGGCAAGGTAATGACTTTTTACATTATTTTACACATTTATTATAATTATTATAACTGCATATACATTGAACTGTTTAAAAAAGAAAGATTGTGCAAGAAAATAGCTTGAAAAAAATATCATTCAATCAATTTATTTTGTAGTTTTTGCGAGCTCCAAATTTGTTCTTTGAAAAAATACCAAACTATTTCATGTTGCTGAGTTTCTGGTTCAGGACTGATAGATTTTTAGTTGAATAAATTAGTTCAGTTAATTTGGTAGATACAGTTATTTGAACCAATCAGGTAATAGGCACCTTGAAGCTTGATTGATGATTTTTCCAATGCACTTCAGACGTGTGACAGATAGAGAACTTTTAATTATATGGATATTGTGGCAGTGTCATTCAATGGTTCTCAAGGAAAAAATATGATATAATAGAAGCGCAAATGGCACTTTGAGCAGTGAAGTTAAATGGAAAGGCATCTGCAAATGTTCACGGTCATTTAGTTTTTTTTTCCAGATGCCGCACTTACGTTTTAAATCATCAGTCACTAAATGCCTGCTGCCCTTCATCCCTACAATTGAATCAGAGAGGATGCATCATACAGGACAATTACACTGTATTAAAGATTTGCAATATTGGAATAACCAGATAATAAATGTCTAGCCTATCCAATGCCATTCAGTGCTTCACATTCATTCCTACCCTTGGACCTCTCCAGTTTCCTTGAAATCGATGCCCCTAGTAGTCTACTTTATGGAGTCCAGTCCACTTCTTTAATTGACAGCAACCTGCTTCAGCTTGCTCAAGATGAATAGAATGTGCAGTTTTCACAAGATTACAGCTTATTTCTTTCACTTACTAAATTGTGAGAGAGAGAGTTCCAGTCCTGTAAGCTGCAGTCAAAGAAATAGCTTGGTGCCACAGCACGCTGGATAGTATGACTGACATGTTGTTGGCCCTGCTCTTAGGAAGCCTCAGATTAACCCTCTATCAGAGAATGTAATAATCTTCTTCATATTGGGAAAAAAGACCAGAGTGGGGCAAGGAAGCAGTCGGTTCAAGATAGAGTAACGAAAGTTACTTGGAGATTTTGTGTCCGAATTTAATGTTAAAAAAAATCAGTCAGTAATTTCAGATTTGCACAGTTTAATACGAAAATCAAGAAGGTGCTGTCCAAGATGTGCCACTCAATAAAATGCACAAAAACAATAATTTGCTCTTTGGTTCTGCATTCAAATAAATTAAATAGTATGAAGTCCCAGTTCCCGCATGGTAAATACACATTAAACTGGCTACAAAATAGTTAGTGCCTGTCTACTTCAGCATAAGTGCACTTTTTAACAGCACGATGTTTTATTTACTGCTGCGTACCCCTATGAGTGAAATCAACTTTCAAAAGCTTTCAGTCTTAAATTGCTGAAAACAGAATAAATTTCACTCTTTTTCATTTTTTTTTCCCCCTACAGAGGCTTCCACACTCTTTGGATCTTTAAGTTTCAGTAACTAGCATCACAAAAACTCAGACATTAAATAGACAGGAGCTAGTCTAATGAACAGCAGGTGCTATTCGATAGCCTGCTACTGTAAATTCTGACTGATTAGTTTCGTTAAATTTGTGCACAATGATGAAGGTAGTGGAGGTCTGTGTTTCGGTGATGGGGAAGCTAATTTATGCAAGGAAATTTTTCTAATTAGCAATGTTTATTTGGTTATTTCAATAGTATAATTCAATTTTCCATATTTCACGAAGATAGAACTGTCACTTTAGGTCACAAGGGAAAGTACTTTTAAAATTCAGAATTATCCTACTTGATCAATAATATGGCAAGTGTAATTTGAATTTGATAAAGAAAGGAATGCTGCTTTAAGCTACTGGGAGATGAGTACAGATCTTTCAAACTGGCACTAAACTCATTATGTTAAGAACAATAAACCATTATGCAAGTAACTATTTGTGTGACCTCTCAGACACAATGCCATAGACTGGAAAGTATGTAGCTGGTACTTACAATTCCCAACATGAATATATGGTCTGAGCCATTCGGTCAAGCTAGAAGCCCTACACAGATGGTAAGTGATTTTCCACAAGGACAAAGGAATAAAAGAAACAAAAAAAACACACAAGGTGGCATAGGTTACTTGTGTGCACCTGGTTTGGATTGAGAAGGCAGGTTAGCAGAGACGAAGCTTACCCCTTTTGGGCACATTATGAATAAAACACATTTATCACACTCATCTAATTTGGAATAGGCCAAGTATAGCTAAATAGGATAGGATCAGCTAAGTTTGGAGGTCAAGTTGCCAAATTGCTAAAACAGCAGTGATTTTTTTTCCTGATAATAGATGTTAATTCATCTTGGCATCAACATTAGAGATAACCTGATATAATGAGAGCAAAGAACAGCCATCAAGTTTCTAGCATACTTGATAACAGGGTGATCCAAATGAACAGTCTGTTTGAGTTTAAGTTAATTCAACTGTAAACCTATCTGTAGTAAACCCCAAGCTATTGACTTCCCCAGATGAAATTCTGAGAAGATGAAGGACAGTTTTACCTTCGAATACATTTTGCTTTTAATGAAGCTTTTCTCTCCAGCCAGTCATCCATCTGAGGGCTTGATAGAGCAGTTGGCTTGTTGTGATCAATAGTGACAACATCTTTACCACTTTTCCACAGTTCATAGCGATCAGGCTGAAGGAGCTGCACAAATACATCCATTGATATCTTTACCATGTCCTTCCTGCAGGTACACTGTAAACACGGAAGGTCGGGAAGAGAGGAGGAGAAAGAAAAACAGATTAAATATACATAGCATGTGCCGACCAGAAATATGATTTTATCTTCAGTGTACAAAAAATATCCCCAATTTCTTAAATAAAGCCTTAATTAATAATGCAAACTTTAATGAAGTCGAATATGTTATATAAAGCATGCTGAGCCATGTGCAGTACACAAGATCTTTAAAGGAATTTTAAGATAATGACCAATAATTCACCTGGAAATCAACCAGGATTTAGAATATCAACCACACCAAAGTTCTATGCACAGGAGTCATGGTGAGAACAACTGAAGATAAAGTAGAGCATAATGGTGCTAAACAGCAGGGACTGGTCTAAGAGTTGGAGGAAAGTTTCAGGAGCAGGAAAAAAGACAGCTACATTGAAGATGCTTACGGACCACCCCCTCTCTATCTAGGTAACAGCACTACTTGCTATTTGTATCAATTTCAGTAGTCTTTGTCAGTTGCATAGATACAAGTTCAATACATCACAACATACCCGTTAAAAAGATATATCTGATCTTGAAACACTTGCGTTGTCATACCCATATTTGATTATAATTGGGTTTCTGCATTTTTTCAAAATTTCACTCAAAAGGATGTGCATGTTCATGGTACGGTCAGCATTTATTATCCATCTCTTATTATCCTTGAGAATGTGGTGGAAAGCCACTTCAATCCAGGTGGTAAAGTTATGTAACCTTTGTGCTATTAGTAGTGTTACAGGAGATGCCTCAGTGACTATGAAGAAATACCAATGTATTTCTAAATTAGACAATTCAGAATGAATCACACAGGTGATGGTGCTGCCACATGTCTACTGTTGCTAGCCTTCCAAGTGGCAGAGGTCAAAGACTGGGAAGGTGCTATTGGAAAAACCTTGGTAAGTTGCTCCATTACATTTTTAGATAAGTACGCTGTTGGTCAAGGGAGTCAACAGGATGCCAACCAAAAGATTGTTTTGTCATTGATACTGTTCAGTTTCCTGAGCTTCAATCGATTTGCATTCATCAGGCTTGTGCTTTGTTCATCTTCGAAAGTCTTCACTGAGTTGGAAGATGAGCCATTTGTCACACAATACTCAGCCTCTGAACTGCTCTTTCAGATAAATTTATGTGGCTAGTCCAGTTAAATTTCTGGTCAATGGTAACCAAATGTTAGCTTCAAATGCTTCACTTTACATTTGCATTTATGCATCAGGTATTGATTCAAAATGGTGCTGCTCATAAAGCCTCCTCTCCTTGTTTAGATTTCCACCCCCATTCATGACTGGATGTGGCAGCATTGAACAGCTCTTTACTTGTCTGATTGCATTGATGTGTCTATTGCTGAGATGTATTCATTGCTTGACTCTGTCTTACTGCATGCTCCTACTTTTAGCATCTTTACTGTTTCACCTGAGCCACAGCTTCAGTAGGCTGACTCCTCATTTACAGGTGCTCATTGACAGGATTGGTCCCTAACATGATGGTCCTAATAAAGTGAAGGATAAGTCAAATACAAGGTTACAGTGAAACACAATTTTATTCCTGCTGATGGGCAATCAGCATCTCAGTGATGTTCAGTTCTGAGCTCAAGATCCGTTCTGAACATAATCCTATTTAGCATAAGCATACTAGCGAGCACCTTCTGTGTCAAAGTGGTTCTCCCCCTACTTACCGCAGGTTCAGAAAGGTAATCACATCCATCATAATTCAGCCAGTTATGCTGCTACCAACTTACTTAGTGATGGTCAATGAATATGCACCCAGAGTAGCCTCTGTGTCATTGCATCCCTCAGTTCTTATTCAGAGTTTTGTTCAACATGGAAAATGACTGATTCATCAGCTGGGAGACAGTGGTAGGTGGTGGCAAGTGGTTTCCTTGCCTATTTTTGATCCAATGCCATAAGAGTTTGTGAGGTCCAGAGTCCGCATTAAGGAATCTTAAGGCCCTCCCTCCTTAATGTACATTATGTTAATTTAAGTTTATGTAATTTATGTTTGAAATATGCTCTGCTGCAAAAAGCTAATTTTCATGGCATTTATACCCTGGGTATGTATGCTCATAACAATAAACTTGAACTTGACTGTACAATTAACTCTGGTGGGTCTGTCCTCCCAGAGGAACAGCCCACACTGAGGGATTGTGATGGAGAAGTCCGAGGCATTTCACGAAAGGTCTTGAATCTGTAAATTTGATTGTATCAAGCCATTGCTTGGCTGAATTCATGGGATAACTCTCCCAGTTCAGTACACTAAATGTGCTGTTGTAAGTAATATAGGCCAGCAGAAAATTAGGGAAGGGGAATAAGGGACAATTAATCTGGTCTTTATTTTGTGCATTGTGCTGAAGACTTGGTACAAGAAGTGCTTTCACAAGAGCATTAATGAAGCAAATGATTTGTGTGAACTGTTAGCTTAAAGGTCACTGCTAGTAATATTTCAGTTTTATTTAATTACATGGATTTAAATTCCATAGCTCAAGT
Source organism: Rhina ancylostomus (assembly GCA_030265395.1). Taxonomy (NCBI): domain Eukaryota; kingdom Metazoa; phylum Chordata; class Chondrichthyes; order Rhinopristiformes; family Rhinidae; genus Rhina; species Rhina ancylostomus. The sequence goes on along the minus strand of JARFYF010000057.1, from coordinate 5,244,377 downwards.
GGTAGGACTTGAACACCTCTAGTGGATCTTAATCCAGGCCTCTGGATACCAAGTCCAATAACATATTTCCTCACTGCCCCCTCAAATAAACGGGGGGGGGGGGGGCAACAAATGTGCTTAGTCAGGGGTTTGGAGGGAGTATGGAGTAGATTAATTTTATGGAATTTATCATTTAAATTAACTTTCTGGTGACTCAAGTTTCATAGCTGGACAAAGTTCCAATGGCTTCCTTGTACAAACTGCATATTTAGGTGATTACCCAGATATTTCCCAGCCTCAGCTCTTCTTTCCTGCACCCAAGCTCATTTGACAAGTCATTTTTCTCTGACACATTCTGTAAAAAGAGAAGCAACAGGAAATGATGGAAATACTCAGTAGGCCAGGCAGCATCTGGAAATTGAAATAAAACTAACATTAACTCTGTTTCTTCACAGATGCTGCTTGACCTGTTAAGTGATTCCATCTTTTTCTGTTTTATTCCGATTTTGAGCATCAGATTTTTGATTTGTGATTAATGCAAAAAGAAATCATCAAATGGGTGTAAATTTCTCTGCAGCTTGTACAAAACTTTCAAACTTGGCAATATATTCCACATGAATCAAATAAATCAACAGAAACTGTAGAACCAGCATTATATATCAAGATATGAGGACTGTTTAAAATCACTACGGCAATATTCATCTAAATTTACTTCAGCTACTTGTCTTACATTCCAAGATCAAATGTACTTGGTTGAAGGACTATGCTAAAATATTCACCAACACTACTACAAAAAGAATTCTTAGCAGGAGGACCAGGTAGCACTGAACAACATCGGCTGGAAAACTCAGTAGTGCTTAAAACTTTCAGTAGTTTATAGGTGGAAATCAAATGCAGACAACATAAAATCCAGTAAAGAGTGCTGCAACCCCCTTGGCCTTTTCATTTATACTAGAAAGGGAACCTCCAAAACCTGCACTGTGTTTTTCAATCAACCTTAACATCTGTTGGAGGACAAATCCAATAACACAGAACACGCATCAAATGGGCCTCATCTTATTTGCTTCAAACTACCTGAAATATTTATGCTGTATGATCACAGTCTGTAAAACTCTACAGTGTACGTGCTGTTTAGGTGCCTGCAAGATCATTCCTTATTTTATGAAGCACATTGTACACCTTATGTTCAATTATCAAGAACAGAGTTTGGAAATTACCAGACAAGCAAATCAAACCCCCCCCATGTACACAAACACTCAAAATTATTTGGTGGCTCAATTACAAGGAGAAAGTCTAATTCTTTTTAATAAAAGGGGAAAGGTACTGGAATGTATCAAGCTGAATGATACAGATGGTACCGAGCTCAGAAAAGAACCCACGTCAGGCAAGTTCATAGCTGGTGGTTTAAGGAATTCATGCAAGGTACCTTATGATTAATTTCCTGTAATAATTAAAAATGCAATTTATTTCCATTTTCTCCTCCCCCAATAGGGCAGCAAGGGGTGTTTACAGAAATTAACAAGAGGCAAGACTCTTCGAGTCTTTACCTGTCGTGATGCAGTCTACTAAAAAGGAAAGGAGTGCCCGTACTACACATGCTCCATACAGATACTCCTTCTCTGTCCTCCATTTTCATTTATTTTCCTCCAATTATTTCTCTGGAGAGACTGCCAACCATTAACAAACTTTTACACCCCTCTCCCAGCTGACACCAATCTATTCCCCATTTTATCTTGATCTCCACCCCTCCACAGACATTACTGTTGTTCTCTCCATCTCTCCCCTTCTCTGCTACTTAAAATGTGGATATTTCTCTCGTTCTGATGAAAGGTCTTCAACCTAAAACTTAAACTGTGCTGTTCTCTTCACAAATACTGCCTGACCTGCTAAGTATCTCCAGGATTTTCTGTTTTTAGCTGGCCCAGGAGTGAATGTTCATTTGCCTTGCTGTCCACTGGATATTGAGCAATTGTACCCAGCAATTTCTACCTCTTGCTCATTTCTGAAACTTAGTTTACACAACCAAAATCCACTGGGGAAACCTTGTATTTTTTCTTTAGTGTATTTGTCAAAGTAACATTTGCCTCCATGACTTTATCTTTATCAACCTTAATATTACTGTTCTTCCTAAGAGTCTTTTTCCAGTTTCTTTAGTGCATCCATCATTTACATCTATCCTGTCCTGCAGGAAGATTAAGTTTTCCATTCCACTTGGTCACTAACCATTTTGAATTCCTTCAGCCCTCCAAATAGCAGAACCTTTGTGTTCTTGATGTTCACCAACATCACATTTCACATTATCCTTCTCTGACTTACACAACAAGGTTTCTTAGGTCCTTTTCACTTTATCCAATGGGATGGCGCCATCTCCAAATCCTAAGTTACTAATGTGCTGATCAAAAGAAAAGCAGGGACAATGAAAACAGAGTTGAAGAGTGGGAACAACATTACAGAATATGTGGCAGCAATGGAGTGATTTATTTAATAAGTCTAACAACAACAGCTAAGCTGCTTTTCACTTAACAAAGGGACCTCTATGATTGGATACTTCAGACATGTTGCTCTAGTTAAAAAAATGTATATTTTAATAACACTTATACAGGGGAAATCGATGTTCATAGTATATATTTCTATTAAAAACTATTTAACTATATTGATTACAACAACCTATATTGTATTAGAGTTCTACAATCCTCAGGTTTTCAATCTACTGGGGCCAGATAGAGGGCAGTGGGGTTGAGTCTCAGAGGAAGGGCGGTAAAAATCTTGCCTCTATATGCACACAAGCAGAAAGTTTTAGCCAAGACCTCAAAGCAAGTATAATGTGAAAACTAATTGACTTCAGGCTGAGCTCAATACCATGAATCCATCAAGCTGTAGTACTGACTAAACTCCTTCTGATCTTTTACATGTGAATATTTGTAGAACTGTAATTATAGGGCATGATGGGAAGCTTGGCTCTACATTAAGAGTTAAAGAACTATGCAGCTGATGAATGAACCATACTGATAATGTTTCTGTTTACTGTGATAAGGATCTTTAGTTTTGTAATGACCTGCAACACTGCAGAACGGTGATGAGGTGTAAGAACCTCTTTATTAAGTAACCTTACTATGCAGCACCTATTAAAGCAATCAGTTGCCTGTTTGTTTTCCCCCAGAAAGAATGCGAACAAAGATGAGTCACACCATAAGTATGGTCACTAGCTGAGGCAAGAGGATATGAAAAGTTGTTCTTGAGATCGGAGGTCTACAGGACAACTGGGATGGGAGCAGCATGTAAATGTCATACTGGAAACGTAGAAACAGTTGAACAGAAACAGAAACAAAAACCGAAATGGTGGAATTCAGCCAGTCAAGCAGCATCTGAGGAAAGAAAAACCAGTCAACATTTTGGGTCAACAACTCTTCCTCAGAACTGAAGAAGCTCTGAGGAAGGGTCACTGACCAGGAACATCAACTGGTTTCTCTTTCCAGAGATACTGCTTAGTGGCTGAGTTTTTCCACCATTTGTTTTCGTTTTAGATTCCAGCCTGTGCAGTTTTATTTGTTTTCCATAATAAATTAACAGAAACTGGGACCAGCACAGCAAAGTAACTTTGTATTGTCTCACAAATTCCACATAAATGCTGCATATTGGTAACCGTGGCAAGAACTGATAGAAGCAGTGTCCCAGTGGGGTTCAGGAGCACAAATATTAGTGTTATGCTTCACTAAATTTACAGCTATTGCCAAGCATTTTCTTCGTACATCTCAGACAAACTTTAATCTCAGCTTAATGTGAAATTTGTGCCTGTATTTATGAGGTCTAAGCTGATATGAATCCACATTCTTACAAAGTTGCTAAAATACAAATCAAAAACAAATAAGAGAATGAATCAAACAATAAATTTAACTTCTTAAAGTTTATGCCATGCCTACTAAAACAGACACTTGGAATGCCGTTACACACTTCATTGCTGAGAATCAGTTTCCAGTTTAGAGGGTTACAAGATTGGCAGCATAACTAAGAATACAGCAGACAGCAGAGTTATGGAGACATCCTCAGGTAGGCTGCCCCATTGTTTGGATTTATTAATGTAAAATAAGACAAATGTGTAAGGATGCACGGCTGTCTATCTGAAAGTGATTGTTTCCTGCTGGTACTTGCAGCACTGAGTATTTTGTGTCTTACATTCCCTCAAATGTTCCATCATAGTAGTGTCCTGAGTCACATAAGGTTTGGGTAGAATTGCTGCCCATGCTGGTCAATGCTCAGAAGTGAGCAGGGAGATGAGGTGGTAAACACAACAGTTATTTTATTGAGGTGGGGAGAAATGGAGTATAGAATCACAGGGTTGACTCATTTCCAGTGCAAAATAGATATCCATGGAGAAACCCAGTACAATCTCTATGAAGTTCTGCAGAGCAATTCACACCTGAATGGACTACTGAACAATCAGTGTTTTATATTTTAATGAGGCATATTTAGAAGAGTCAGTATAATTACCTTGTCTGTAAATGTACGTGTAATGGAGTAGAATGTCCTCAATATGCAACCTAATTGTCATTAAATTGAAAAGCAGAGTCTCATTTCATTGGAGACACACTTCAAAAGCATCACAAACTTTCATAATTTATAATGTGTAACAGATTTCAAAGAAAGACTAAGATCACTCAGTACCTACTTTTTCTTCACTGTTTTTTTTGGATTATATCACTGGCAATGCCAGCATTTACTGTTTACACCTAACTGCCCTCGAGAAACTGGTGGTGAATGCGTTCTTCAACTACCTTACTTCCAACAACACTGCATGGTGAGAAGTTCCATAATTTAGATCCATTGGCAATGTATTTCCAAGACAGGATAGTGTGCATCTTGGAGAGGAACCCACAGTGGTTGTGTACCTACACATCTGAAGCCTTTGTCCTTCTTAGTGTACACAATGCAGCTTTGAGAGATATTGTTGGATTAGCCTAGGCAAGTAACTGCAGTGGACTTTGTACATGGCATAACTGCAGCCATGTGTGCAAGTGACAGATGGAATAAATGTTAAGGGTGGCTGATGAGGTGCCATCCAAGCAGGTTTCTTTGTCCTGGATGGTGTTGAGGTTCTGAATGTCATTAGAGCAACCCTAAGTTAGGCAAATGGAGAATATTCCTTTGGTCCCTTAGTTTGGTGCACGGTTAAAAAAAGGAAGTTAGACATTTATCATTGAATGTCCAGTTTCTAATTTGCTCTCATTTGTATTTGAGAGCTGTAGTATTTGAGAGACTAGTCCAGTTGACTTTCTGGTCAATGGTGACCCAATGGAAATTTACAGTGGAAGTCTCCAAGGTCATAATGTCAATAACAATAAGGCTGACTGACTGGACTTCTTCCCGTAGGAGAGACACTGCCTGGTACCTTTTGTAACACAAACATAACTTGCTACTTCTGAACCTATTCCTGCATCTTGTTAAGATCGTACTGTATGCAGGCACAGACTGTTTATTACCTTAAGAGTTACAAATAGAATTGAACATGACATCATCACTGGTAAAAGTCCCCAGTTCTGACCTTATAGCAGAAGGAAAGTCATTGATGAAGCAGTCAAAGTTGATTGGGCCCAAGACACTTGTGTCTTGAAACTGCGATGATTGACCTCCAACAACCATAACCATCTTCCTCTGGGCAAGATACGAGTACAACCATTACAGTGTCTTGTACTTAACACTCAATAATTCTTGTAAATGCTACAGAGAGTCAAAGTTTCCTTCTTTATCAAGGACAGACACTCTGACTGAAAATCTGGAACTCAGCTCTTTGGACCACACTGGGTGTGCAATTGTAATAAAGGATGGAGCCAAGGTGGACTCTGATGAAACCCTAATTAGATACCATTGAGATTAATGGTCAGTTGTCAATGACACCCATCACATTCCTGATGACTCAGAGTTGACCAGTGCAGTAGTTAACCAAATTGGATTTGTCTTTTTGTGAACAGGACATAATTGGGAAATATTCCACATTGGCAGGTAGATGCCAACATTGGCTAGACACATCACTAGTCCTGGGGCATAGCTCAACCAGGCTGTGATCTATTCTATTGCTTCTGCTGTATTCAATTCTCCCAGTTATTTCTTAACATTAAGTGTTGTTAATTTAATTTGCTGAGGCTTGGCCTCAATGAATGTATGGATCTCAGGAAGAAGCCAAGATGAATTATCCACTTGATTCTTCTGGCTGAAGGCTTGGGAATGCTTCAGCCAAACTCTAGCACTCAAATGCTGGTCCCTGTTATTGTTGAGAATGGATGTTCTTAGAGTTGCTTCTTCCTTGTGGATGCTTATTTGGCTACCACTATTAATGATCAGATATGGCAGCACTGTAGAGCTTTGATCCAATCTTCTGGTTGTGGAATCATTTAATTCTGTCTACTCCATGGTGCTTTTGTTGTTGACCACTTGTTCTGAGTTTAGTTCAGAATTGTAGTTACACCAAGTTGGCACCTAATCTTTAGGTAATGAAGGTGCTGCACCCAGTATATCCTTCTGCATTCACCACTGAACCAGGTTGATCCCCTGGCTGGAATGCAATGGGAGAGTGAGGGATATGCCCAGCCATGGTGTTACAGATTGGGACGTTATACATTTCTGCTGTTGCTGATGGCCCACTTTGCCTTATGAACATCTAATGCTAAACTACCAGATCGGTTCTGAGTCTAAACAACAGGATGGAGTAGGAAGACAGGAAAGAGCTGTGCAGTGATTACTCCTACTAATGATGCCATGGACAAGTGCATCGATGGTAAAGAAATCGGTGAGGACAAGATCAAGCGGCTTCATGCCTTTCCTTGCTTCGCTCACTACTTGGTCCAGCCTTGTAGCTACATCCTTCAGGACTTGGCCACTATGGAACTACCAAATAAGCCTGTTGCTGGACTAGCCTGTGAGATAGCTCTCCCAACTTAGACATCAATTGTCAGGTGTTTGCAAGGAGGACTTCAATTATTTGGGTCCGGAACGACTTTGCCATATGCAAAGTCAATGCTTATTTTGATGGTGGAAGGTCTGCGCTGTTTTGTTTCAGCAATGTATATGATCCAGCTGAGTGCTTGCTGGACCCATCTCAAGCCACGTTGCTGCGAGTTTGGAGTTACATACAGGCTAGACTAGGTAAGGATGGGAACTCTCCTCACCTAAAAGGCATTAATTTAAAAGAATCCAATAATTTTGCTATCATGCTTACTAAAACTAGATTTGTTTAAAATTCCAGGTTGTTATTAACTGAATTTTAAGTGTGGGATTTGGACCAGGGCTTCAGATTATTTAGCCATTGGACAATCACATGATATTATTCAAATATTTTGCTAACCAAACAAGTAGTAGTACTGCTTTCACTGCTTTTCTTGCACCAAAACCAAATTACAAGGTCACCAATAAGATTGCCTCAATATTTCAGTTGCTGTTAAATCCAGGTAAAGGCAAACAAATAAAGGAAAGTGGCCACCGGGGTCTCAGTAATCTTCATAGCAAATCTATTTTGGATGTAACAAATTTATCCACTACAATTGTTGGACTGCTGTTAATTCCCATAAATTGTAAGAGATAATTTAAAGGAACGGTAAAATGTCTTAAATATACAAGCCCATTATAAAGGGTTTCCGGTCTGTATTAATGCTGTTGTTGCATTGGAACAATATTTTTTAAATTGTTTGTATTAAGACAAAGACTGAAAAGCAAACTCAACACGTTTTAACATGCACAAGGTTGAAAAGTGTGATGGTCAGTTAACTCAAAACAAAACAATGCTAACTGCAAAGAATGACTGAAACAGAACTAGGTTTAAAACTTAGACTGCAGTGCTGTTGTAGGCATACATAACTTGGGACAGAACAAGTAGATTAACTCTACCAAGGTGTTAACAAAGTATTTAATTACAAGTAAGCCCAGAACATGATTAAGAAATAGAGAGAACAAAGAGGATGAAACAATCGAAGTACCATGTCTCTGAAGTAAGTGGCATTTGTAAAAGAATTATAGATAATTTGTGTGTGTGTGTGTGTGTGTGGGGGGGGGGGGGAAGTAGTTCCCATTCGGGTAACAGCTCAGTCAACAAAATAGCAACAAGGCTAAGGAAAAGCTCAGTCTCAAAAGAAACTGCTGGTAATGAATAAAACAAAGTATATTTTCCAATGATGGAAGCAAGATAGTTCATGAAATTAGAATGCAAGATAAAAGGGAAAATGCATGTAAAGTGAAGGATTAGAGAGAGGGGCAAGCATGACCAAAAAAAAAGCTGCAGTGAATAGGATACAGGAGAAAAAGAGATCTTTGCCACAGTTACTTGGAGATCGAGCCTCTAAGATTTCACAGAATGGTCTGTGCTTGTTGTCTTAGTTAAGCATAGCTTCATTGTACTGAGTGCCACATACTTCATGAATCTATTGTACTTTTAAACAATAAAACCCGGACTCATAACAGTCGCAAACATAACTGCTGAGTAGGCTTAAAATAAAACAAAGTGTGACTTGGCAAATCTCACAAATTGCAGAAGGAACTATTTACAGGTGAATGATGTCATCCAAGAAGGACTTCAGTGAGAAAGCTCAGTTTTCTCCTAGTTTTAAGATCAAGATTTAATTCCAACACAAGTTGACCTGTCTTTTTTTTCAGACCAATACATTCGAAATAAACTGCCTGTAACAGCTCAGGTGTTAGTTAGAAGCAATGTCTCACTGTTACAGCACAGGGTTCCCTTAATAGCTTTCAGCAGAGGCAGCTCCAGCTTTCATTCAACCCTATCAAATTTGACAAGCTGTTTTTCATCTCATGTTCTGGGCCATCAGCTCCCAACATTGGGAACTTGTGCAGCTGGCAAAAATATCTGAAGTGTCTTCATTTTAAATAATGTCCTCCACTGGATCTTCTTGGCAAAGTTTACCACAAATCTTGCTACCATCTTGTACCAGAAACCAATGGCAAGATAGAGCAGTATAAAAGCAACTCCAAAAGGTATACAATGAGATGCTAACCACACAAATCATTCATGTTAGATGAATGTTAGAGAGTTTGCTCTCTCCTCTTTTTATCAAATTTGTTGTAATACCTGCAGATATCTTCTCTCCTAATCACTGGCAAAGCCAGCATTTATTAGATATTTCTTATTGTCTTTGAAAAAGTAATAGGGTGCTGCCTTCCTGAAACTCTACAGTCCATCTGGTGAAGCTACTCCCACAGTACCACTGACTGAGCTGTTCCATGATGCAGTAACAGTGAAAGAATAACAAATTTGGGATTCGGAGAAGAACCCGAGAGTAGTGGGAGACCCAGGTGGCTGCAGCTCGTCTTGGTTTTCAGGATAAGCGCCTTCATCAATTGCTGCCATTCATTTCTTAGATGGAACAAACAGAAATCATGATGAGCTGGTTATGTAGTGGGTGCATGTTTAAGGTGGTGAATCAGAATCAAATCAAGCCATGGTTGCTGTGTCCTGGATGATTTTATCTTTGAGTGTTGTTGGAACCAGCAGTCATCCCGACAAATGAAGACAGTATTCCAACACAATCCTGACTTACGCCTGGCAGAAGGCGACAGCTTTCCAAAATCAGGAGATGAGTCACTCACTGCAGGACACCTGGTCTCTGTTGTGCTCTTATAGCCACAAGATGTATGTGGCTGGTGCAAGTCCCTGGCAAGTGGTGGGGGGGGGGCG
>JARFYF010000057.1:5212778-5225197 GCA_030265395.1 Rhina ancylostomus | reverse complement strand
CAGGGGAGTTCATCTGTCCAGTTGGGCCCCCTGAGGCATGCCATCAGTGCTGACTTGAGGTGCCGGTGGAACCGCTCGACCAAGCTGTTGGACTGGGGATGGTATGCCGTGGTGTGGTGTAACTGGGTGGCCAAAAGCTGTGCCAGCGCTGTTCACAAACCTGACGTGAACTGTGCCCCTCTGTTGGAGGTGATGTCCACTGGGAGCCCGAACCTGGCGATCCAATTTTCAATGAGCGTCCTGGCACAGGATTCGGTGGACATGTCTGCCAGCGGCAGGGCCTCCTGGTGAACATGTCGACCATGGTGATGATATACCTGGCGCCCCGGGAGACTGGCAGGGGGCTGACGACGTCCACATGGATGTGCCGGAACCTCCCGAGCGTGGACTGGAACTGCTGGAGGGGGGCCTTCACATGCTGCTGGACTTTGATGGTTTGGCAGTGTATGCAGGTCCTGTCCCAGTGCCTGACCTGCTTCCACAAACCGTGCCAAAAGAACTTGTCAGCTACTAATTTGATGGATACCCGGATGGACGGGTGGGGCAGGCTACGTAGCATGTTGAACACCTGTCACCTCCACGCTGCTGGCACCACGGGCGAGGGTCTGCCGGTAGACGTGTCACACAGGAGCCAAACCACCATTGAGCCAATGGGGACGTCCTCCAATCGGAGCCCCGAAACAGCGGTGTGGTAGGCTGGGATCTTGCATCTGCCTGTTGCACCTGTACCAGCACCATGTAGTCAATCCTCAGGGACACGGTGGCCACTGAGTGGATGTGTGGGTGGGAGAGCGTGTCGGCGACCACATTGTTCTTTCCTGCGATATGGTGGACGTCTGTGGTGAATTCCGAGATAAAGGAGAGGTGCCTTTGTTGCCAGGCTGGCCATGGGTCCGATACTTTTGCGAAAGCAAAGGTGAGAGGCTTGTGATCTGTATATACGACGAAGTCCCTTCCCTTGAGAAAATACCAGAAGTGCCGGATTGCCAGGTAGAGCATAGCAACTCCCTGTCGAAATCACTGTACTTAACTTCCGGTGGTCGCAGGTGTCGGCTGAAAAAGGTGAGCAGTTGCCACTGGCCCTTGACGAGCTGCTCCAGGACTCTGCCAACCGCCGTGTTGGAGGCATCGACTGTAAGTGCCATGGGCACGTCGACTCTCGGGTATACCAGGAGGGTCGCCTTCGCCAAAGCCTCTTTGGTCCGCTTGAAAGCCTCTGTGGACTCCACATCCCACAGCACCTCTTTGGCCTTCCCAGCCATCAGACCAAATAGGGGCCTCACGATGCGTGCCGCCACTGGCACGAACTGATGGTAGACGTTTACCATCCCCACAAAGTCTTGAAGGCCCTTGACTGTGCTGGGTTTGGGGAACTGGCAGATGGCCTGGACTTTGTCTGGTAGTGGGCGGCACCATGCTGGTTTACTCTATGGCCCAAGAAGTCAATCTCCTGCAGCCCGAACTGGCACTTCACCAGGTTGATTGCCAGTCTGTGGTCGCTCAGGCATTGGCAGAGTTGGCGTAGATGTGCCACATGCTCTTGGCGTGACCAGCTGGCCACCAGGATGTCGTCCAAGTAGATAAAGGTGAAATCAAGGCCTCGCCCTACCGAATCCATAAGTCTCTGGAAAGTCTGGGCAGTGTCCTGGAGGCCGAAGGGCATCCTGACGAATTTGAACAACCCGAAGGCAGTGATGAGGGCCATCTTGGGCACTTCATCAGGGTGTACGGGGATCTGATGGTACCCCTGGACCAAATCAATTTTTGAAAAAATGGTTGCCCTGTGCAGGTTCGCTGTGAAATCCTGGATGTGAGGCACCAGGTATCGATTGGCAGTTATGGCATCATTGAGTCCCCTGTCGTCCCTGCAGGGCCTCCAACCCCTGGTGGCCTTGGGCACCACATGCAGCGACGATGCCCATGAGCTGTCCAAACGCCAGATGATCCCCATCTCCTCCATTTTCCGAAACTCCTCCTTGGCGAGGTGAAGCTTGTCAGGTGGGAGCCTAGGGGCTCGGGCGTGTAGCGGTGGCCCCTGCGTGGGAATGTGGTGTTCCACGCCGTGCTTGGGGCCGGTGGTGGAGAACTGCGAGGTGATGATGGAGGGGCAATTCGCCAGTACCCTGGTGAACTCGTCACTTGAGAGTGTGACGGAGTCCAGGTGCAGGGCCAGGACGTGGGCGTCCCCGAGCTGGAACATCTGGGAGGTCTCAGCATGAACCAAACGCCAGCCCTTCAGGTTGACCAGAAGGTGGATGGCCCACAGGAAATCCGCCCCTATTAACAGCTGTGATACTGCTGCTACCATGAAGGTCCAGGTGAAGGAGCTGGGCCTGAAATGCAGCGGGATGGTACGCGTGCTGTACGTCCAGACGGTCGTGCTGTTCGCGGCAGTGAGGTCAGAACCTGTGTCCGTGTTGGAGGGGGGCAGGACGCTGATTTCAGCCCTGGTGTCCACCAGGAAACGTCAGCTGGAGTGTTGGTCCCAGAGGAAAAGGAGGCTGTCGCGATGCCCAGCAGTCGAAGCCACTAGAGACGGCCGGCCCCGGCGCTTCCCTGGTATGAACGTGGTGGATGGCAGCGGCGTGCATTTGACTCCCATCTCTGATGGTAAAAACACCACTGGTCCGAGCCTTCCTCCTTGTCCCATGGGTCCCGGTGGCTTCGGTTGTGGGGTTTTGGCCTTGGGCTACGGTGTCGTAGTTAGGCAGATGGACGCCACTCCCCGCTGCTTATTCTGCCACAAGATGTCTGCACGGGCTGTGAGTCTGCGGAGGTCGCTGAAATCCTCGCCTGCGAGGACGGGGTGAAGGTCCTCCGGCAGTTTCTCGAGGAACAATTGTTCAAACAAAAAGCACGGCTTATGGCCGTCCATGAGCGCCAGCATGTTGTTCATCAACTCGGATGGCTTGTGATCGCCCAGGCCATCCGTGTGCAGGAGGCGCGCGGCCCATTCTCAGCTGGAAAGCCCAAATGTGTGGATCAGGAGCGCCTTAATTTTAGCGTACCTGTCCTCTGCTGGGAGTTGGTGCAGGAAATCGATGATCTGGCCTGCCACGTCCTGGTCAAGTGCGCTGACCATGTAGTAGTACTGCGTGGCGTCGGCTGTAACGTCTCTGATGCTGAACTGGGCCTCAGCCTGCTTGAACCACACGTGGGGCTGGGCAGCCCAGAAAGTCAGGAGCTTGAACGAGACTGCGTTGTGCAAGTCGCTGGAACTCATGTCTCGGGTCCCAGATGCCGTCTAGAAGTGTCGGGGTCACCAAATGTAGCCGTATGCGACATGTTTCCGAAAGGAAAACTCGGAGACATGGAGGCTGAATCAAAGCACACTTTACTGAGTGAAACAAAAGGCACGTGCGCGCAAAAATACCCGAGGGCCCCTTCGGCAGATGTGATGTCAGGTCCCCGCCGGAAGGCCCGCCCCACGGTTCGATTGCGCCGCGCCCCCGCACGCCCATCTGCGGCTGCCAATGGCGGTTTGAAACCCATGAGTACGGGCCACTACAAGATCTCCTTTCAGATGCGATAATAAAGCAAGGTTCTATCCGCACGTTCAAGTGGAGTGAGAATATACCATTGCATATTTCAAGGAGAGCAATTATTCTTGAAGTGCTGACTAATATTTATCCCACAATAACATCACAAAAAAAAATCTGGCTGCGTAAGAAAGCTTGCTTTGCACGAATTGTGCACCGTTTCCTACACTACAATACCACTATTGAAATCAGATGTCAAAAGCTTCAGTGTGTCCCATGGTCATGAAAGGCATTATATAAATGCAAGTCTTTCTTGAGTTTTCCACCTGAAAACCTTTGTATTTGTGCTCTGTGACAATGTAGTTTTATTACTGCATCATTTCCCAAAACACTCTTCCCAGATACTTAACCTTCAGGCCAGAAAGCCTGCTCAAAGCTGGCAGTTCTTGGGCATCCTTTTCCAAAGGGGTGGCATGGGTCAACATGAGAAAGTTTGAGTGTGAGGAATGCAATTCTTATTTAAAGATTCAACTTACCTCGATTAAGATATGCAGCAATTTACTGAAAAGTCAGAAAGAACAAACCTACATTTACATCACATACGTATATACCCAGTATCTGCCTGAGCAGAAGGACTGCAGTGGCTCAAGAAGTCAGTCCACCACCACCACCTCTGACGGGCAATTAGAGAGAGGCAATGAATCAGGCCTTGCCAGATATACCCAACACCAAAAAAAATCTAAAAATTCCAGGAACAGCAAGTTCCCATAAATAGCCCATTAATGAGCATCCTGATAATTTCATTGACAGAACTGAGGCTTCATTGAGGAAGAAATATCAGGGTTTGCTCCAACTTATCAACGATTAATTCCATGACAGTGTTGTTCAAAAAGATGCTGCGTTTCCAGGGGCAAGCCTTTGATTTGAATAGCCTGCTGTTACCTATGAGCTTCATTTCTGAAGAACGGTCACTTGGGCCATGGGGCTGAGTGAAAAAACCCAAAACTTTTGTAAAGCAGAGATAGGCAGAATAACTGGAGAATGGTGGTTTGGGGGTGGGGGTGGGGAGATGGGTGACATGATGGTGGGGAAGCAATTACCAGCTCAGGGTTTTATTTTTCAACTTGATTCATTTACCAAGTGATTACAAGCTGAAACAAGCTACTTTGAAGACTTACAGTTTTAATTCCACGTTACTCCATCATTAAGCTTTAAATGCTTCAGTAATTTTATGGTCAATGATTACATAGCTCATGTGGAGATATTTTTTTTAACAACACCAAATGCCGCATGTGATAATTGCAATTAGTATTAGAATGGCATGACATTAATAGTGCTGGATGGTGGAAATCATTTTACATGGTTGGATACCTTCAATTCAACACAAGACTTTATGTTGCCGACAGTCCAGTTCCATTTCTATAATCAAAGGAGAAATAGGAACTTAATGAATGAAAGCTCCACGCCTATCTTTAATCTACACTGTTTAAAAAAAACTGTCAATAAAGGTTGCTGGAAAAAAAAATGCTATGGCGTGTATATTTTAAACAAAAAATTTAAAGTTATCCACAGAGTCTCATTCCAAATGTAATACTCTCAAATATCCAAGTCTTAAAGTTTGATGATGAATTTGGATGGGATAATTGTGTTGAATGCCAAGCTGTAGTCCAATTGTAGACCAATTGACAGCCATGCTCGTAATGGTTCAAGTGAACTATAGAACATGTTCTCATTTGAACCAGCAATTAGACTATTTATCATATCCCCAAAAAATCTAGTCATTGTGAACTTCCAACCCTATTTCAACAAACCCAGAAGGTTAATGAAACACTGCCAACTGATTGCAGTGCGATGCTTTGAAAGGCTGAACTTCGTTTTTGAAAGTTTTCTTCATTATGATGAAAAACAATCTGAGTAAATTGTTTAGAAAACCAAAGATTACCGTAAACCTGAGAAATTGCTCTTTTAATGATTGGTTTAGAGAGTGGTGATACATGGGTTCAGATTTCTGCAGCAGCATCACTGGGCCAGAACAAACAGCCATGAACTGTGCTGTCTCCATTGCCTTCTTTCTTACATGTGATACATTATTGCTGCAGTCAAGGCAGTAAAAAGGTCATTTTCTTCAGAATATTTAATCTTGGTTCATTTGTACAAACAATTTGCATTGTACTATCTAGGTTGTTAGCACACTCCTCATTTTTTCAATAATGTAGATCTTCAATAGTTTCCATTATTATTGTGGAGAATTACTGTGTAGATTACAAAATTCAGATTAAGCCTTGAATACAGGAAAAGGCCACATAGGCCATTGTCACTCTATGTATTTGCATTCCACACAAGTTTCCCCCATTCCGATAACGTATCCTTCACCTTGTGTTTATCTAGACTCTCTTTAAATGCATCTATATTATTTGTTTCAGCAACCCTCGCAGAAGTGCATTCAGACTGTAACCACTCTTTGAGTAAACAAGTTTCTCTTGAATTTCTTTTTTATTAACTGGACAGTACTAGTTATCACATTATATCTACGATCTGTGTTTTAAACTACCTACCCCCATAAACAAAACAAAAACCTCTCTCTATATCCATCCGATCAAATCCTTTCAT
The DNA here is from genome assembly GCA_030265395.1 of Rhina ancylostomus. Classification (NCBI taxonomy): domain Eukaryota; kingdom Metazoa; phylum Chordata; class Chondrichthyes; order Rhinopristiformes; family Rhinidae; genus Rhina; species Rhina ancylostomus. Next base: position 5,219,108 of record JARFYF010000057.1, on the reverse strand, counting down.
AATATTCCAACTTCTCCCAAATAACCTCCGTTCCTAACAAAGCAAGTTCTGTCTTTCTTGGTTAGAAGATCCTCTAAGTTCCGATTATACTCTTCATGCCAAAACACATCACTCCACAGTTATCTACTCCAAAATTCATTTGCCAATTTTATATCTCTACAGCAAATTTAACATCTTCCTTGTCTGTCATTTCATGTATTATATTACTCAAGATTCTACTCCGAAACACTGCAGTCACATGCTACAATTCTTAAAGTGGTATCAGCCAATATTATGAATATAAAATCCTTTCTTTAATAATAAAAATAAAACCAGAAAAAACTGTCATGTCCCTGTGCACTTTAGCACAGTCTTCCAGCTGTTCTGTCTATATAAACCTGGTCCTAACGGTTGCAGTTCTCAGGGTCCATTGTCGAGTGGTGCTGTACCTGTCCTGCAAGATTAGTAGCACATCCTCCAGTATCTCCATGACTGCTTCCACCAAGCAAGCAATTTGGTGATTTTCCTGAGATGGTGCTGGTTCCTCCAATATAAGACATCTTCCTCTTTTGTGACCTTGTATAATCTGGGATGTGATGTCAAGTCACCATCATTTACTACCACAGCTTGACTGTGACTCCAACTTTCCTTTACATCTACTGTATTACATTGGCAATCTTCCCACTTACCCAATGTCTCTTTGCACCTCGGGCTGACTTGTTCCATGAACAACACCTGCAAATGCATCTGTGAAATGCATTGAAAGGACTACCTGTGCTGAGGCAACGTTCAAGATCCTGTGAGATATTCCTTTATCTATTGCACTATAACACTTCCAAATATGGATGTGATTTCCTGTTTTCTACAATGAAATCCACATAAACGCTATGAAACAAAAGAGCAGTTATCACCTGAAGATAGCTGTCTTCATTACAGTCCTGTTGAACATTGAAAGCACATGACTACTTGGTTTTAAATGCATCACCTCATAAGTTACACACAAGTTTTTTTCCAAATGCAGAGGAATTTATTTCGGTCACTCATGTTGCCTGCAACAATACTTGCAACAGATACCAATTCTTGTCAGTGTTTCTCTGTTCCATCTTCTATCCTGTGCTTCACTACATGTACCTTCTTCTGCTGGCCATCCAACATCTCTAGCGGAGCTATCCAAAACCAAGCAATTCTGTATGCAGTTTTCCACAGTTAACTCTATTTCATATTGCAGTTGTTCCCTCAGGATGGTCTCCCAGATTCCATAAGTAATCCAATTTCTGACAAGTGAGCCCTTCAAATCTGCAAAATTGCAATTATCCACTAACAATCTTAGCTCCATTAAGAAAGTATCGAACCATTCTCCTTGCCCCTAGCTGTGTGTAAAGAACCAATAATGATCAACTGCAACATCTCCCAGTGAGTTGTAATATGCTTGTACTTCCACTTCCATTCCCACTTCAACCGCTTTCTGTTTTATAATCTGTTCCAGTGATTAGACCCAAAGCTGTAGAGTATGGAAACAGGCCCTACAGCCCACCATGTCCATGCCAGCTATCCTATCTACCCATACTAATTCTATTTCCCCACACTCAGTCTATAGCCTTGGCATTTCAAGTGCTCATCTAAATACTTCTTAAACAAAGAGCATACCTGTCTCCAGCACTCCTTCAAGAAGTGCATTCCAGATTTTAAGCATTCTCTGGATGAAAAAATATTTCCTTCAAGTCCCCTCTAAATTTCCTACCCCTTGTTCTAAGGGGGAAAGGTTTCTCTCCATTTACCCTATCTATGCTTGATGCCTCACCTGCTGACCGTTTCTAGCATTTTCTGCTTTTATGTCAGATTTCCAGCATAAGTAATATTTTGCTGTTCTTATCACAACATACCAGCTAACACCATCTTTGCAATGAGGCAAATAAGAGATATACTTAAATAAAAGCTAAGTAAGTAAATGAGGGAGAGAGGAACCAGGATACATTGATTGGATTGGATTGGATCAAATAGGGTAAAAGGAAGCTTGACGGATGCTAAAAATAACTGGCATTGATTATTTGGATCAATGGTCAATTTCTACATTTTTAACTCCATAGAATAAAAAGATTGTTGTGAGCATTAAAAACCACTTACATCTTCTGCTAAACTAATATATTGGTCTCAAACAAAGTTTTATTTTTTGAAATACTTCTGCTTCTTGCTGTTATTTTTGGCAGCATGCCTGATTACAGCAAGCAGGAGGGGGGCTGGGGAGTGGGGAGGGGAGATTCTTTTCTCTGCCCTTTTCAAATATTCATCCAATTCTCTTTTGAGAATGTGCCTCCAATGCTCTTTCAGACAGGAGATTCCAGATTATAACATCCTGAAGCTTAATCTTTTCTTTCATATTACCTCCTTATTTTTGCCAAATGCTTTAAATTTGTTTCTGTTGATTTAAAGACTCTTCTTCCATAGGAAATGGCTTCTTTTCATTTACTTCCAAAAAACTTAATTTTTTAACATCATGATTTTCTTTACTTTCTCCACAGAACTTATTTACCACATTATTTAGTGAATTTCTTTCACGCACATCCTTCCAAAGGTACGAGGCACAAAAACAAACACTGAAGTCAAGCTGAGATGTTGTGGCGACTTACCTTTCACGAACCGGCTCCCACGATCGCGAGCGTCGACGGAGGCCCCGACACAAGATGGCGCGGGGCACTCCTTCATTGTGGGCTAGTGGAGCCCGTGCGCGGGAAGGTCACGTGACCTGCACGTGACGTCAGCGCGGGAACGGTGTTTATTGAAGGGGCAGCGCACCCCAGTCGTTCATTCGACTCTTGGACTCCAAACAAGTGTCCCGTGTCTTTATTCAGTGTAGCTAGTCGCTACAATAGCATTGAGGACCAACAAATCAAAAAAATAATTGTATCAAGTACAATTAAATTAATAAATGAAGGCAGCATGACATTTGTCATCAAATCAATTCTTAATGGAGAATTAGGAAAGCAGCATTTATGAATCCCTCTGTGGTGCTGAGTTTCTGTTACTTTGATGAATCCTATTTGAAGTCACAACACTGAATTTAACTGGGGGTCTTTGGAAGTCTACTCTGGGGAAATGAGCTAGAGCATGAGCGAAGTGGGGTCAAAGCAGTGGAGTGGGATTTGGGCCAAGATTAATTTCTAGGCTATAAATAATAAGTCATACAACTTAAATTAAGTAATTGCCTTGTTAATGGATAAATGATGCAATCAGAAAGTCAATCAAAAAGATAATGCCTTTATTTTCAATTAAACACCAGAAACATGATATCAGATCACTATCATTTATTAATATCATTCATTTCCTTGCATTGTGAATAAATAATGAGAAGTAAGATTAAAAGAAAGAATAAACTGTCTGGGCAATGCTAGTATTAAAATATCATTAATCATTATTAAAGAGTAGAAGCGTTCATCAGATAGTGGGTGAAGAATAATCTAATGAATCTTGATAGATCATTGCTTGAGGACCCACTCTAACATGAACAACTGGAAATTTCTTCTTTCATTTTCTCTTTGAAATGTTGGTGCTCTATGATCAAATACATTGACGACATTGTTTTTAGCCCATCATGGGTTGTTCAGAGTGAACCAGCATGGATTTGTAATGAGTAAGTCATGCTTTTGAGGAGGGTATGAAAGTGTTTGATGAGTCAATGGGTGTTTTTCAATATGTTCCCACTATGGGATGCAAATGTTTCAATTTACTCCAGAGACCAGATCAAAGTGCTGGGACTGAAAAATCTGGATGATCGTTTCAGCTATTGAGTTATACTGTTGGACAGTGACACAACAAAACAATCTGTAAAGCTTGCTCTAGCACCTCAGTAAACACAATTTGACTCCAGGCCAGACAGTATTAGGAGCAATGACCAAAGTTTTGATCAGAAACAGAGAGGTTTTGGAATAAATTTCAGAGCTTAGGCCCCTTGGCAGCTAAAGTCACAGCCAATGGTGGAATGATTAAAGTTGACGATATGTTGGCCATGTGTCTACTAGATGTGACTCTGAACCAGAGCAACATCTTCACCCAGCCTTATAACTTCTATGTGCAATGATGTTATGTAGGCTGTATAATGAGTTGCAGGATGTGTTACTTCTTTAACATCACTGACAGGAATTTTTACAATTGTTATAATACAGTTGCATGTTCAACAGCATTTAAAAGTTATAAAGATGAAAATGAACTTGTTTCACAGGAAAACAACATATGTTCCAGTACCCAATCTGAAATGGGGAAAGGATGAGAATAGGAACACTGAATTAAGAAATTCCTATCCAAAACTTACACAAACAAAATACAATTGGGGTCTGCATGGACTCCCACCTGGCTTACTTCAGTCTGCTTGAAGAAAACAAACCACACACAGCTGTTCCCTGCACATGCAGGCAATACAAATATGTCTTTATGTAAATATGGTGAAGTGCAATGAGTTCATCACATATCCAACCACTGTCCACTGTAATTTATACAAGAGGAACTACTGCTTCACCTCAAAAAATAGCCAATGCCACTGGATAGACTGGCAAAGTCAACATTCATCCTTAGTAGTGTGTCAGATGTTTATCAAATACCATACAAAATAGACGAATAAATTTAATCTCTGGAGGAAATTTCCTGCTGCTTTCTCTCCATATGTAATGTTTGTATATTACACAAATAGATGTGCAGTGTGCTGATTGATCTGATTGGTGAATCCTAAGTGTTAAAAATAATCAATATTTTCTGTCAGTAGATGTAAATTACAATTTAGCAATGATTTCTGAGAACTTAATATCAAATATCTCTTTAAATGTAAGTGAAAAAAGGTAAAGAGCAACTGAATAAAAATAAAAAACAAAACTATCAAATCATTTGATTTTATTTGCAATTTTAATCCAGTCCCATGCCTTCTTCACTAAAATTAATACATACAGCTAAAAATAAAATTCATAAATAATTGACAGTTAACCAATTCTGAAAGGACACACGCTACTGCCAAAATTTGGTTCATTCCTTAATAGATGTTTCTCCCACATAAGCCTGTGCTCTGACATTTGTGTTTGAGTTGGTTTTTATCTGTGGGATTTCAAACTGTGTGAGTGAGTGGAAATGAGTGAGTTGGAGATGAATCATTTGAGTTGAATTTTTTATGCTGCATTTGTTGAATAACAATATCGAGAATGCATCAAGACACCTCCAGTAGAATGACAATTAAGCTGGAAAAAATTGGGAGTTTGATATCCTGTTGAAAATTCTGTGTCACTGCGAGTGAGACCAATATATCAAAAATATTGTTTTCTTCATATTTTTGTGCAACCACAATACCCCAGTGTATTGGGACAAGCAGACAAGAAACTTTAATTTCAAATACAAAGATTGATCAACTGTTTGCACTTACCAGAAATTTGATGCAGAAAAAAATGGAAAGTTAGCACGATCAAAAGAAACTCATGATTGTGTGAAAATATTCAAAAAAGAGGAAACATTTTCTGTAGGGAAATATTTTGTAAAGGGAGGAAATAACCAATATTGCATATCCACCACAACAGGTACAAGTTTTTACTTGGGGCTGTAAAGGATAACACTATTTTCTTCTTATCAAGGTTTGCAAAGTAATATGTAAATAGTTCTACCACTATTAGGGCAGAGAGCCTGGATCTTTGGGCAAAGTGTACTATAAACTTACTTTATATACTGTAAGTGATAAACCTCCAGGAAATTTGGTGTCCTATGCTGTCATTGTTGCTTTTAACAAGATTGAAGGAAGCAGATTACCAGACAGACTCAAGGATATCCTCAAAATTTGCTTGAAGTCATGCAAAAACCCCACTGACACCTAGGAACTTCTGGCCCATGCTCACTCTGAGAACCTTAAGCATACATCAGGAGCACACAGAAGTCCCATGTAAGTGATGAAAGGAATGCACCACCTTACAAACTACCCACCTGCCTGCTCTGCCAGCCATCTGCCTCCTCCTCTGTAAAGGAGCAACCTTTCACCAGTTCTGGTACAGTGCACAGAAATAATGAGCTATTTGGTTGGGTAAAGACTCTTGAAAAAACAGAAACTGAACAGAGGTACATGGATGACCAGCTACCATAATCTTTTGTCAAGTTTAGCTTTATGTTTGATTTGTGAACTGATTTAGCAAAAGGATAATGTTGAAGATTAAATTATTTGCTGCTGCTTTCATGTCTGATTCATGGTGTGGGCAGCAACAGGGAAAGATCAGCAAGGGATAGAGTAAACATGCATTTATGTTTTCCCTTATTTAGTGGCATTGTTAGATCCTGACCTCAGCAAGAAGACAGTCTTCCATTGAATATGACTTCTGAATTTGCCAGCATGGA
>JARFYF010000057.1:5104663-5114684 GCA_030265395.1 Rhina ancylostomus | reverse complement strand
CTAACTCAATGTAACTGCACTGTGTAATGAATTGATCTGCACAATCGGTATGCAAGACAAGTTTTTCACTGTACCTCGGTACAAGTGACAATAATAAACCAATACCAATACCTGGCTTGGAACAGATTTGCTTATAAACGAACATGAACCCTGGACAAACATTTGCCCACAAAACTATTCCAAACAACACTGCATCTAAGATTTATTTCTTTGTATGAAATCATCAAGTGGGCAGACAAGCATTTGCACCTAGCCCTTTGCCAATGGGACTTCACTGTCCATAGAATGGGCAATGGTACAAGCTGAATACCTGGAGAAGGAACCTGTGCCAACAATCAAAATTAGATTTCCAGCTATTCGGATCCTTTCCTTGGTTCTGCACACAGTAAATATAAATTGTTACATTCATTAATTGTTGGCTTTAATAAACAGCTAACTTTGGCTCAATTAAAAATAAGCTTCATTTGTTCCACTTATAAGTTATAATCTACAAAGGAACTAGGGCAAATTTATTGTGTAAATTAAATGGGAACATTTTTTCTTTAACTCAGTTGCTGACATTGAAAGGTTTGTGAACTGAATACACTGTCTCTTAGTGCATAATATTTTTTAACAAACACTGCTTTTTTTTTATACACAGCATCTCAAATATTTCCACAGTTTAATGCCTTCAATTTTCTCTGCTCTTCGTCAGTTAAGGTAATCGCAACTCCAGATTTGTGACTCTCCAAGTATCCAATTATTTTATGTAATCTCTTGACAACAAGGACAACCTCCCATGCTCTGGATTAGAGAAAATTCATTTGGAACTTTTAAGCAACAAAATTGACCTGAAATTGACCAGTATTTAATGAAATAAATTGTCTCATATTGATGGGACAGCAGCTATACACCAGTGAAGTTGTTTTCTTTCACACTGAATGCTTTCAAGTCGAGGCAATCTAACAAGGAGTAATAACCTTCTTGGGAAGACAGTTTTGTGCGGATAAAAGTTTTATCCTTCCTACAAATAACTTTATTATGAAGCTATCTATGAGCTTGGATGTAAGCCTGAAGTTGGAAGACTTATACCAGACCCTCCCCACCTTTATAATAAAAAGCTGCCACTGAACTGCAAGATCTAATGATGGGCAGTCACCTCTTCAGCAATCTGGAAGCAGAGATAATGGACAATGATATTCAGACATATGACACTTGCAATTGCCACTCACTGTCTTAATCTTATCTTTACAACTAGCAATTACCATTTGTAATTAACATAATGCTGTATTGTAGAAATGGATTATTACATCAATCACAAAAGCCCAAGAACAATAAATCAGTTTTCTTTCTAATCCATCAAGTTCTTTCAAAATCAAACATACCTTACTTCATTTCTAATATTGTTAAGTAATACAAATCCATCAAAGAGGCTTTATATATTTAAGATTTTTTAATAGCTGTCATTCTTAACCTTTTTAATACCTTAATCACTAAAGTACAAGCAAAAGTCGGAAAGGTTAATTCCCATCAACCATCCACCACCCCTCCCAACCTCCATTTTTTTTAGTAAGAGCTTAAGGGATTCATTACTCACTGAAATATGATTCTGGTCAGGCTGTGTATCAATGCCACTATCAGTATTCCAAACAACTTCATCTTACCCGACACTAAATTACCTCATATAGAAGGCACAGAAGTCGAACATTCCCAACTATCTGTCTTTACCATTTTTACCGTTATTGAAATTTTTTTCTAAGCCTCATTATATTCACTAAACATTGGACAGGGGAGTGACATGATCCCAGCAGCCTATTAATACTTGCTGAAATCTTCTTTTATTTACTGCCACTCAGATTCCAGTAAACTGACAACCATGAGCCAGTCTCTAGTCTTTACATTACCAAATCATTACACCATAGAAAACTGTGGCCTAATGACCTGCTGTCAGGATGAAGAAATCACACTTGTGTTAATATGGATATTGATTCAGATTTTAACCTCTCCCTCTCACAAATCAAATACCAGTGTGAAAGAAGATAGAACTGTATATCAAAAACAACTCAAAGCAGCACCCAGCCTGGCATTCTTCCTGCATGGTTCGGGACTTTCTTAATAGTTCAGTGCTGTGGCATCGTGCTTTCCAAAACATGCAGATCACAGATTCAATTCATGGCTTGTATGAACTTGAATCAACTTGGCAGGGGCAACCAGCTCAAAAAGCCATTCCAGAGCCCCCGAGACCACACGTGCAAAAGCTGCTTGTGAAGCATTCCCCAAGAACTGAGAAATCTGGCAGATGAACAATAGCTAAGAAATCGAACCAAAGAAAGCATGAACAGAGGAAGGGAGAAAGAGAATCAAATACACAGAGATGACAAAGGAAAATGCACAGCATGACCAGTAACATGTGGATCAGCATTTACTTACTGTCACATGCTGCCTGACCAGCTGAGTGGTTTCAGCATGTTCTTATTTTGTTTGAATTTCCAGTTGTTGCAGTACTTTGCTTTCTGTTCAAGGACAGAATTAGCCACAGCAGTGGCATTTGCCAGTAGTTAAATTTTCCTCATTAAGCAACATAATCCATAAACTCTGCTACTGATAGAATTGCATCCTACAGTTAGCAGCTAAAAGGATTTAAATTCTTCCTCCACAGTATGGCCAGGAACTAAAGAATTATCTTCATTAGAGAAAGGTTCAAAGAAGAAGAAATCTCAAAGTAATAGAAACAGCAAGGAATATACTTTGCCTTCTTTTGGAGTTTATGTATTGTATCTAATGCAATTTCAAAGTAATCATACAAAGCACAAACTCAAACATTCTAACATTTTATATATCACTCCATTACATGTAATGCTTCCACAGCTAGCTTTGTTCCAGTACATTGAAGCTGAAAAAAAATTCATCCACACCCACTGCACTGCTAATTGATGATTACTAGTTGTTTGAATTGTACTCTATATCCTCAACATAAAAACCAGGAAGGAAATAAAACAGAAGTCACAAAAAAATTCTATTCACTTAACTTGCAAGTTGCCTTTTAGCAAGATGGGAAAAGGCAACAGCCAGTCATATGACAACAGCAAGGAGAACATGGCAGATGTAATATTACACTTGTAGCACTCCCTATATTAGAGGCAAAAGCCTCTAATTCACTTTCAACAAGGTCACAACTTGTACAAAACTAGATATGACAAGTGCCATTTGAAAAAGAGCTGAACATGTAAGCAATAATGCCATATTAAATAGCAGTTAATAATTTAATAGTTAATTGACTCTATTGACTAGAGAGTTTGCATTGCAGAGTTCATCTAATTATTCATTCAGCATAAAAAAAAGATTTATTTTGCCAATTCTCTCTAGGAGATAACTCGCATTGAAATGCAATTCCCCAGGCAATGGTACTCTTCCAAGTGATTTCTCTTTTAGGCATCAGCAAACTGTTCAATAAACAATACTAAAGCCTATCTTATCCTAAACATTGAAATAAATTCATCCCTCCCTCAACTTTCACACTGAAATGGTGGTATGACCATAACTTCATGGCACTGTGTGTTCACTGCAGAGATTGGTGCACTAGAACATCCAGACTGTTCTTTCTCTTTTATTTTAATGTTCTTCCTAAAAGGTGTTTGAATATCAAATACTTACCATGCATCCTGCCAGTCTCTGGGAACCAATCCAGAGTTTAGTAAAAGGGGACTGGGACATGCACGTGATCCCAAATCCCTATAATCCTGAAACGTGCATCATATGATTAGACTATTTTCAAATTCTTAATTCTTTCTAAAATGCATACTTATGACTACAGGTCTTATTACTAAAATAATTCAGTTGTAATGGTTATGCATCTTCCAAACTGAAGGCCAATGCAAAGCACTCATTTAATATTGCTGCCAAGCCAATGGACCCCTCGTAACTTCAAACATACTTTTGACAGTTCTGTTACTATTAACGACTGGAAAGACTTTTCTCATTAATGGATCCACATCTCTATCAGCCTTTTAGCTGAAGGAGCAGCATTCTTTTCTTAAGCTGTTCCTAGCCCTTGGATGTTCTGTTGAGTATTAGATGCATTTGGAGATTAGCTTCTTTCATTATAATGGTGGCCATACTTCAAACAAACTTAATTGGTCTTAAAGCACTTTGGAACATCATGACAGCTACTGTATTAATGCAAGTTCTTTCCTCCTCCTACTCACAAGAGCCTCAGCTAAGATCAATGAAGAGGACAGATCATAGACTGAAACCCATATCATTACAAAACCCTATCACGGATAGAGTTTATTAATTATTGGTGACCATTAAAGTAGGCTCAGAACAAGCAAGCAACCAGAACAAGCAAAAATGTAGATTGGATGATAACAACATACTTTTCTCTATTAGTATAACCAGTAAAAAAAAACCCTCTTGACCACAGATGACGTACTTGCAACGAGTACAAAAGCATAAAGAAAAGAAATTCTCATTGCAAAGAGAAAAGAACCCGAGCTTCTTCAGTCTTTTCAGGTAGTTTAAACTCCTAGATGTGATACAAACCTTGCAAATCAGTTATGCATTTTTTTTGCATTTGGAATAAAGTGATCAGAACTGTGTACAATAAGTGTGGTCTAAGTTTTACACAAGTTATACATAACTTCAACATTTCAGTTTAATTCCTCTGGAAATAAAGCCCACAGCTTTATTTTCATTGTTGGGAATTTGTTAACTTACTAACTGAAAATGAGAAGACACTCCTCTACAAGTTTTCTCAATCTTTCTCAAGCATACTTTTAATCCTATTTACATAATACATCCCAAAAATAAAATAGCAGTAAAATTGAAATAGTTTCTGAAATGGAATCATTTAAAGCAGTACTTTCTACTGCTTAGTGTTAAGCTGAAATACTGCCTAAGATGATTAAATCCTACAGGTTTCCAGGAAGAGAAATCACTTTCCTTATTAAAAAGCAGTTTACTAAACCCTCCCAAGGTAAATCAGCTTTAGCTTTGTCAAATCTGCGGACACACTACCAGGCAAAACCATCCAGCCATACTTTCTCTTACTGCAATATGCAATATGCAATGAAATAGATGAATGCTTTGCACCAGCTAGATACATGAAATTATTGTGAGCAGGTGCATTCCCTAAGGAAGGATTTAGTGCAGGTCGTGACCTAAACTTGTACCTTACAATAGTTGATCAGTGAGGTGGAGATAAATTTTAACCTCACAAGTGTTCTACCATATATTCAGCATTAGGACAGCTACTGCACCTCCTCGTTATGCTTTATTCAGGCTTACCAAGGCAATGTTATGTTTAAGTCTGAGGAGGTTTGCTTCTGGTACCATATCAAAATTACCTTCGTTCCCTTCCTCTGAATGGATACCAAGCTTCACTGACTGAAATTGCAGGTTGAAAGGATTTATTTTTTATTCATTATAGCTAACTATTAATAAAATACATAATTAACTCGTGGATGAAGTAAACCTTCTAGCTTAGGGAACTTCTATCAAGAGGCAGTAATGTTAACATTTTGCAAGATGAAGCTCATGCGAAAAAACAACTCTTTGATCTCTAGGGCCAAATCAATTTATGCATCTTTACACAACTGTGTTTTGACTAGCATGAGTCAAATATATTTGAAGTATCTTCATACTACACTTTCTCATGCAGTTGGAATGATGTGCCATTTTTTTGATCATCTTACAAATATATTGAGCTGAGATCTATTATTAACACCTTTACCACAAACCAAACTACTTATTGAAATATTAAGACACAAAATATACACCAACTGTTATATTTGCCTTCACTTATTGAGGATAAATTGTTCTATTATAATAAACTAAAGGCATGCACACTGATGCATAGCTTTTGGCTCAAAAACAGACCCAAGCTCATTTTTCTAACACATCAGCCCTCTACAGTGGTCTAACAATGCTCACCAAAGAACTGATGACACATGCTTGTATGTGGAACTGCAAGGGAGGAGATAAAATGACAGGTATGGTATTTACCTGCACAATTACAAGACATGCCACACCTTTCCACAAGCAATGATCCCAAGCCCTCTTTCCTGCAGCAGCTGCAATTCAATTACACTTCCTTCAAATTAGCAGAGTGCAGTTACTGCTCATGATCATGCACCTCCAATGCATTTACTGTTCAGGTATTTCTACGTCAAGCACACCCATCACTCTAATTCTGTCTCATCTCCTCTGACTTCTGTCCTTGGCCTCCTATACAGATCCAACAAAGCTCAGGTGTTGCTTTTCTGGTTTACATCTACCAATTGGGCACATGATGAGCCTCCCATCAGGACTCAACATTCCAAATAAGCAGCTTTTCCAGAATCTGCAGATTTTGTTTTCCTCTCTGGTAATTTCAAATATAAATACATAGTGTATATAAAAGAAATCAGACATCATTTCCAAGATCATTACTGATCCTCTGAAAACCTTCCCTCCACAGTTTCAACTGTGTCAACTTCATAGTCCCCAGTCATATACAACCCATATCTAACTTCCCCCCCAAAGTCCATGAGATCTGTAGATCTGTTACTTCAGCCTGTTCTTGTACAACAGAACTCCTACTTCAACCTGTTTGTTTTCCTATATCTAGTCTCTTCCATGATATCTTTGATGCTCACCACCTCTTTAACAGCTGATAGTTCCCAGCCAATTCATTTTTACTATGAATGCTAAATCCCTCTAAACCTAAATCTCGCACCAAAAGCTTTTCCCTTGATCAGAGTCCAATAAGTTCACTTACGGCAGCACCATACCACTCAACTTAGCTTAACTTGTTCTAACAGTGAACAACTTCTTTAACTTCATTCATTTCATCTAAAAGGTGTAGATATGGGAACCCAATTGGGCTAAACTACAACTATCTAGTTTATGTCGAATGTTCTTTGTTACAGTCCCAGTCTGGTTCTCTCCCCCATCATTTTTTTTCTTCCAGTTCAATGGCAACTGTATTCGTGTCACTTTCTGCTCTCACACAGAAGTAGAAACTTTCATCAGCTTTACTGTCAATTTCTACCCTGCTCAGACCTTCAAATGGTCCCTCTCTGATTCTACTCTTCCTTTTACACCATTTTTCAGGCAAAAGCATGTGCCCAAAATTCATTCTCAACCCAAAGACTCCTACAACTACCCTGATTGAACTTTCTCCACCTCTACCCTATTCGCCCAATTTCTCTGCTATTACGTCCATTCCAACAATCCAACCCTCCACACGAGTGATTCTTATACACCTTCCTCTTTCCTTGAGTATTGGTTCCCCTCCATCAGAGTTAATGGCGTTTCAAACACACCCACAACATTTCCCATATCTCTATTCTGACCCCTTTCTCCTCCTGCGTAGGATCAGAATAGGTTTGCCCATGACCTCTCCTCTCTCTCCTCTTCTCACAAGTCTTCACAATTCTCTCAACGTAATGTCACCACCAAACATCTTTCTCCTCTCCATTATTTTTGGGATGCTCTAGTCCACTCTTTCATTTCTACCAACATCTACACCGTTCCATATCACCATTCTGAGGCATCATAGAGGATGCCATACCAATTCCTGTACCTATTCCCCTTCCCTGGTCCCCACCCCCCACTGTCCTAGACTCCAAGTACGCTTTTCTAGGTGACACAGTAATTTATTTTAGCATAGTACATTAGCTGCCCAATGTGGTCTCCTCTTTAAATGGGATTGGGTAACAGCTTTGCAGAAAACCTCCATTCTGATCACATGCATGCCTCCAGGATCCAGTTGCCTGTCACTTGAATTTGCCACCTCGCTCTCACACTGACCTCTGTCTTCTGCCTCCTATGTGGTTTCACAGAAGCGCAATATAAACTCAAAGAACAGCTCTTCATTGAAATGGTCATAATGCAGTCTTCTGGGTTCAACAAGTTCAGTTAACTGACCTTTTCCAATATCAGTATTTTGCAATTCCAGCATTCTCAATTTTTTTCCTGATCATTTCACTAATAATTCCACTTCACCCATTTACACACTTCCACACTGACCTTTTACCATCCACCAATTCTTGTTCATGTTATAGCTTCAATCCTTTTATCATTTTCTTATTCCTACTTCACAGCATATTACAGTTTTCCCTTGACTTTAGTTCCCTCCAAATTTCTCTGCATCTCAAAACTCATTTCATCCCTAACCTTTCTCAGTTCTGCTGAAAGTTCACTCGCCTGAAACACAAAGCTTCGCTCTGAATAAATGTTGTCTGACCTGCTGAGTATTTCCAGTATGTTTTTAATTATGCTTATCTGCCACCTCTCTCATGAAGAATTCTAAAGCCTATATGTTGACAATTAAATGTTTTCAGCATCTTTACTGGAAGCAGAAAACAAAAGGGGCCACCAAAATCTTTTTTTTCCAGACTACTGAAGACAAAGGGCATTATAGTAGTATTAAATACTAAATGGATGGAGCCCAAAACACAAACAAAATTATCAAAATATTGTACTGAAGGCAGAAATATCTTTAAATAGGCAAATGAACATCTCAAGAGAAAAGGCGGCAGATTCAAGTGAGAGTTTCTGACAAATCACGCCAGAAACATTCTTCTAATTTACTTTTAAACAATACAAATAAAAAGAAAAAAGACAAACTTTTTTTTCCAACAATCTCACAATTTTCTTTGGCCAGGCTGTTATTTGTGCTGACTCTTGTTAATGTTTTCCTGACTCTGATCACCTTTATATCATTTTCCAGTCTTTTGCTTTCCTTTTAAACAACATGCTTCTCTTTTATCTAACTTCCTATTTTTTCCTAATTCCATTAACGCGCACACAGACTTTAACCTGAATGATGCTGGCTGGTTATAAGCTATTTCCAGCCTTCTGTTTTTTTTTCCAAACTGAGATTTTAGAGTGTGAGAGGCGTACAGCATAGAATGAGGCCATTCAGCCCCCCACATCCGTGCATCCATCTGCACTAATCCCATCTCCCAGCACCTGGCCTGTACCCTTCCATGCATTTACAATCCCGTCTTGACAAAATATCATCTGGAATACCTTTTATCCTTCTGCAAATTAAATTTGGGGGGTTTTCCATGTGTGAAACTGTGAATTTCTCTTAACATCAAAATTCTGAATTAATTTCTGTCAAAATTTGCTCAAGACATTTAAGTGGGAGAAATGGGAAAATACACTGACCACATCTCCAGTCTAGCAATTTTGTTTCACATAAATTGTGGGTTCAATTAGACATCTTCCAATTAAACATTAAAGATTTCAAAGATGGTTAAGATTTTAATTAGTCACTTTGCATTAAACAGACACAGATGCACATCAGATCCAAATGTACTGAACTTCAGTTCTGTTAGTCAAAGGTTACAATCTAGTACTTGATAAAAGCCCTTTGAAGTGCTTTTCTAACCAAGTCATGTACATTAGAAGAAGTCAATTTCACAGTGGCTGCACAGAGGTTGTACAAACAGCCGATGTGTATTTTAACATGCTATAATTACCCAAAAGTGAAGACAAGGAATTTAAAATGCATAATTTCTTGCTCATACTGAAAGTTCATCCAAGTGAATAAACTCATTCTGATGACTGCTGACATGCATAAAATGCCATCATTGCAAATTGAAAGTCAAAGCACATTCCAGCAATGACCGAGTTGGATATTTTTTTGGTAAACCTAAGACAGGCTGGACTCCCCAAAAAGTCCTGTTCATACAACTCACAATCAAACTAAAATCAGTCACTGCCCAGCTTAGTCAAACAGCTTCCTGACTTTAGCTCTGCAGCTTCCATACTACAAGCTTAAGTAGGAAACCTCCCTAAAAAGAATCATGTGCATCCTTCCGTACAAAGATAAAGCATAAACCAAAATTGTCAGATGTAATAACTTGCACACTTTTCACTGCAAAGCTACAGTGTAGGTTCTCAACAGACAGTTTGTCAACATCAAGTCGGTATCAAATCTGATGACCCAAACAACTAGTGTTCTCCAAGGCAACCTATTACTAACAAGATCCCATCGTGCAAAGTCATAGCAGTGGCTTCTTCGGTCCCATCAGTCCATCCTGTTCACCAC
>JARFYF010000057.1:4997047-5009289 GCA_030265395.1 Rhina ancylostomus | reverse complement strand
TCTTTTATTGGAAAGGAGATGGTGTACATGGGTATGGAAGGCGTGCTACAACTGTACAAGATTATACTTGGAGTATTGTGTAGTTTTCATCTCCTTATTTAAGGAAGATATACTTGCCCTAGAGACAGCTTAGCAAAAGTTCACTAAATTGACTCATGAGATGAGGGCAGTCTTGTGAACAAAGATTGAGCAGAATGGGGCTATAGGTAGAAAGCATGGGAAAATCTTACTAAGATGTATAATATTTTGTTGTGGCTTGACAGGCACATGCAAGGATGTTTTCTCTTGTGCGAGAGTCTAGAACTGGTGATCATACTCTCTGGATAGGATTTGTCTACTTGAGACTGATACAAGGAGGAATACCCCAGGGAGATATGGATGCCAAGTCATTAAGTACATCAGTGACTGACAGATTTTTGGACAGTGGCCATCCAGGCTTATGGGGACAGGAAAATGGAATCAAGACCAAATATCAGATATGCCTTGATCTTACTTAAAGCCAGCAGAGGCTCAAAGGACTACATGCCAATTGCTGCCCCTGTTCCTTCTCAGTGCAATTTTTCAATGCAATTCACTTGGGACTGCTGATTAATCTTAATTTGCTGAATAATCTTTATTTGCACAAAGTGTATTGCAGAGTGTTAGAGCTTTGAGGCCAGCTTCAAAAGTCCAAATAAGTGACTAATGGACAAAAGAGTTAAAAATTTACAATATACAATTCATGAAAAATTAAAGCTATTTAAATAAGTACCCAATTCCACTAATTTTAAGTGCTGTCAGGTCTCACTGCCATTCAAAAATCAAATAAGTAGCTGAGTCTTAAAATAGCCCCAAGCACCACCAAGAGCCAAAAGCAGCATGCTGGTGGTAACGTATCAGAAGCTTCACCCTTTTATGTTTCAAAATGAATGCAGAGTGAATGACTGGGGCAACACAGTCCCAACCATCCTGCCCTTAATTAAAACAAGTCCAATAAATGCAACCTAAAATCTAAAAAAAATTAAAGCAACTTTTAAAAACAGATCCATATCATTTCAGGACTAGGCAGCACTTTAAAACCAGGTGAGTATTTCCATTACTTCTTGTGTTTTTTTTTAATTTATCCTCCTGTTTAATAGCCTCACTCTTCCCCCATTTCCACAACCTTCTCTGGGCCTACAACCATCTCCCACTGTACCGTCCACATTCCTACACCTGATCTTTGGCAGCTTTGCCTTTAATGGCCAATATCCAATCAATCAGTCAACATGATATGCTTTCATCACAATCATCCCACCTCTTTCACCTAACTTTGTCCACACAACCTAATCTCTCCAATTCTAATGTAGTATCTATGTTTTCACATTCCTGTGATTAGTTCACCTTAAAAGGAAACGTATAAATGCATGCAGTTTTTCCTGAGTTTTACAAATGACACGGAAATCATTTTTATCCCCGTGAAGTCTATTTGATTCAAATACTGGCTGCTCAAGAGGTAAAGTAGCAATATACTAATGAAATGTATCATCACCCCATAAGTGCAAATAAGAACTACATGTAACATGAAAGGGTGAGCAGCTTCAAGTTTCTGGGTATTAACGTCGCAGAGGATCTATCCTGGGCACAACACATTGATGCAATCACAATGATGGCACACCAGTGGCTCTACTTCATTACGAGTTTGAGGAGATTTAGTGTGTCACCAAAGACTCTTACTAATTTCTATCAATGTACGGTGGAGAACATTCCTTCTAGCTGCATCACAGCCTGGTATGGAGCCTATAATGTACATGATTGCAAAAGGCTGCCGAGGGTTTTAAACTCAGCCACCTCCATCACGGGCACAACCCTCCCTCGCATCGAGGACATCTTCAAGAGGCAGTGCCTGAAGGTGACAACATCCATCATTAATGACCCTCATCATCCAGAACATGCTCTCTTACCATTAATCAGGGAGGAAATACAGGACCCTGAAGACCCAAACTCAATTATTCAGTAACAGTTTCTTCCCCTCTACTGTCAGATTTCCAAACGATCCAGGAACCCATGAAGACTACCTCATCTTCCTTTTTTTTTGCACTGTTTATTTTTGTAATTTATAGATTGTTATGTCTTTGTACTGCTGCTGCAAAACAACAAACTTCACGTCATGTCAGTGATAATAAATCTGATTCTGACCTCATACACAGGATTGCCATTACATACAATTTAATCATGATTTTTTTAAGAAAACAATAATGTATGCATCCAAAATGTTGAACAATTATCCAGTTTCCAGTGCAATTTGTTACGCAATGGAAAAGACTGAGAGAGTTGTTTATTCAATGTATTGTTGTACATGTATGAAATTTCAGTTACTAATGAAAATATAAGAGTGCTGGCTTAGTTTAACCACCAAGCTCCAGAATTTATTAAAAACCCCATCTTGAAAAGTTTGACATCAAGGCTGCAAAACCACAAGTCATCAGAGATTACGGAAAAAGCCCAGGCTAGCAGCAAGATCCACCTGTTTACCAATATGATGGGAACAAGTACATGAAATATGCAAACTATTTGAAAGTAGAAAGTAAATTCTTTGAATCACAGTCATCCTAGATTAACCACCACAACAACTATGACCTCTCAGTGGAGCAGACTTATCTATCATACAGATTACATTCCCAAATTCCCTTTTCTATTAAAATCTGTTAATTTTATTTATTAGTTCTAATGCCAAAAATACAACTGCAACAAGTTGCATTGCAAACTATGTAATCAACAATGACACTTCACTGCAGTACAACAGGGGAGCTGCTCTATCAATATTGCTGTCTTGCAGATGAGACTTTAGACAAAGATTCACGATACCTCCTTCATGTGGATGTAAATGAGACAATAGCACTACATCCAGTTTTTAAGCATTTGACCCAACATACTTAAAAACAATGTTCTCTGGTCATTCCTCACTCCTGTTATTAGTCCTGCTGTGTACAAATTGACTCCAGATTATTTCAGAATATATTTACTAAACAACATAGAACAGAACAGAAAATTGCACTAAAAGAAAAACAATTCTGCATTTATCACATCAGTGGCATTTCAAAACAAATAATATACAAGGAAGAGACAGGAAGGTGAATCTTGAGAACAAAATGTCAAATTTAAACCACATCAGGGTAACTGTTCCTTAAACTAAAGAGGCAGAGAAAAAAATACAGCTCATCAGTCTCAAGTCCCAGTCAATTAAAACAGCAGAATGCAAGAAAAAATGAGGAGATCCTCCAAGAGACATGAGTTCATAAAGTTCGCACCACATTCAGGTATCCAGGTTTCTGGCTCATTCCACGTCAAAGATCAAACTGAAAACCAAATGTATTAGAATGTAGCCTGACAAAGCTAAACAAAGCAGAAGGATGCATTTTCCTACAGCTGACTTGTGAATTAGACAACAACATGAAATGTGCAAATATGAAGTGAAAAAATTTACTTCTACCCAAAGGAAATCATTTTCAAGAAACATGATAGAACTAGATGAATTTTCAGATAATCAGTTTCCTCTTCTAGCACAATCAAATACAGTTTGACCAAAGACGTACAGGTTAGGAAGTTGTGGGCATGCTATGTTGGCTCCGGAAGTGTGGAGACACTTGTGGGCTACCCCCAGAACACCACACAAAAAAAAGATGCATTTCACTGCGCGTTTCAATGTACATGTGACTAATAAAGATATCTTAACTCTTTTTCATTTAGATATAGTTCTACGGTTGCCTAAGCAAGTTATTATTTAACATGCAGGAGCTCAGACAGCAAATATTTATAGCAAATGGTTTAAAAAAAACAAATTGTAACATCCCAAATTCTACTCAGAAAAATCCAGTTTGATTCTTATTCATTCATAAAACTCCATCCCAGTAAAGAAAGTCAACCGTGCCCATGCAAAATTTACACTTTCATATATCCAACTTTAAAAATGCCACAAGGATTTTAAAATACACAGCTAAATAATCAAGAATCCCATTTGTTTGTGGAATGCCCTGGTCAGTGGCACAATGAAGATGATCCAGTCAACAGTGTTGAATTTTAATGATTTTGAGCATGCATGTGGTGTTGTTATAACTGATTTCAAATTAGTTGACACTAAAGGTGCACAATCTTGCCAAATATTAATGGAAAACAAAAAATACACCCCAACAACCAAAAATAAAAGGCAACTCTTAGGTCATTTTACACAGAGCAAGCTGCAAGAAAAATGGCCACATTACTGCTGCCTGAGTGCTATTGTTTAAGAGAGGTATTGGCCACAACACCAGAAAACTTCTTTTGGAATACAGTCTTTAATATCTATTTGAACTACTATAGCAGGAAGATCAAGAATTATCTGATGGTCAGTATATTTGAAAATACAGGAATCCCTACTGCACCCTTTCAATGGTATTTCTATGAACCTAAAAATATGTTTAGAGTACTATCATTAAGCAAAGCTTATATATTGGGTCAATGGATTCTTATTTAAGTCTTCAGAACCTTCTTGAAGAGTCTCTGCTCTTTGTTAGTGAGTTAACCAATTCTGATTTTCCATTTTTACACTGACTGAAAATCACCAAGACAGCATTGTACAGAACAAGACAACATTTTACAGACTCAAATCAGCTCATTTAAATCAGTACAAAGTTTTCAACGCCCTGATGACCTAATACCAAGCCATGACAAAACATTAAATTTACTCATTTACACACAATGCATGACATATTGGTTTCTGAGACAGAGCAAAGATAAAATGCCTGCCCCATTTTCTAATTCACCTGCATGTTTTGCTCTCTGAAAAAGATTAGTTGCCATATACAAAAAAACTTTCAATATTCTTCATTAGTGCAATAAGTACTTAAACTCCAAGGCAAAGCCCTTTAGAAATAGTTACAGCATTAAAAATTAGTCACGTTCTGCATAATATTTCACGTGGCCCCTGGCAAAGCCTCTCAAGTTTCAACAGCAACACTGCTTTAGACTAGAAAATGCTGTTTGCTGCAGATTCAACACAGAATCTCAATGGGATATTTATACAAAATGCAAATAATTCCCTTGAAAGTTAATGTTATGCAATATAAAATTTCATGTTGCGACTACACAGGATATCTCATAACTTGAAAGAATGTGTAATCTAACTTGTTTGACCCATGCTGTATAATCCACCAAGTAGGCAGCAATAAGCCAAGTCATGAAAATATAAAGTAAATGATTATGGTGGCCAAATACTTTCAAAGCATGAAATATTTTTTTTAAAGAAAACTTTAATTACTTCAAGGAGGGCTTTTGTGGCTGTATATGGGTATACCACTATACCTGGTCAAAATGAAGCTTTAATTCCTTATCAGATAATCATATGTTGCATCTGCTGTAACAAATGGATCAATTTTACATTCTATTTGCATTTTGTAAACATCTTCCATTCACTGGAGGATCACTGTCCCAGTAATCACACCACTTTCATTGGAAATGTTGCCAATTTCTATCTGCTACAGTTGTACAGACAGTTTAATCACACAAATAGATTTTGCTTGCTTCCCTGTTTATCTAGTAAATAATCTAAACCCTGCAATAACTCCCACTATGCCTCCATTCATTGACTGACACAGAGCTATCAACAAGCACTGCAACATTTTGCTTTCCTCTCAGCTTACACCCATCAGAAATCAGCAATTTCACAGATATCACCAGTCTTCTCGTCCAAGATTATGTGCACACACTATGAAACTACTCAAAATTGCAGGAAGTGGGTATAAAAGTCCAACAGGGATGGTGATCCAGCATAGTTAACAAGTCAAAGATAGTAATGAATTTAAAAAAAAGTATATAACAGTGCAAAAACTGAAGTCCAAGGAATGGAAAAATTCCAGAATGCAGGAAAAAGTGAAAAATTAATAAGAAAAAAGAGAATCCAATGAGAGACATAAAAATTGATGTGCAAAAAGAAAAAAAGATTAGCATAAATTAACATTGGACCCCCATAGACTGAGGCAGCAGAAATTACATTAAGAAATGGCAGAGAAATTAAACAAATATTTTCTTCATGGACCAAGAAAACCATTTAGAAATATTGGAGAACAACAAGTCAAGAGCAAAAATCAAAAAAAACTGAAAAGACTGGAAACCTAAAATTACAACAGAAGATGCTGTAAACACTCAGGCTGCATCTGTTGGAAGAGCAATAGGGTTGATGTTTCAGGTCGAAGACTCTTCATCAAATGACGAGGACGGAACTTCAACTCTTCTGCTTCTCTTCCGACAGTAGCAGTCGGACCTGCTGTGTACTTCCAGCATTTTCTATCTTTATTTCAGTTCAAGTGCAAATAGGAACTAATAGAAATTAACATTAATAGGGGGAAAAATGGAGAAATGAACAGAATTGAAAGCAGATAAATCCTTAGGATCTGCCAACTTGTATCCCAAGGCTTTGAAAGAGCAGCTAAGGAGATGGTAGATGCACTGATTGCCATCTTCCAAATTTCCGCACTTTCCAGGATGATTGGAAGGTAGCAAATATAATCCCACTATTTAAGAAGGTCTTTTTTAGGCAGTCCTTTCAGATCAAGAATGACTTGCTTCCACTCCAGTTTGGAAGACCAGGATGACTATTAAGAACAACATGGGGACAGGTGGTGCCAGCTGGGGTGGGCAGTTCGGAGGTGGTGTGTTCTTTCCACTGGATATGCAAGAGTTGTGTGCACTCCCAAAGCATGGACTTGAATTTCTCAATGCTATCCAAATGTTTCTTCTCCACTCTGAGCAATCATGGGCTAGCAAGTACCAAGAGTTAGTAGGGATGCTGTATTTCTTTGAGGATGAGTTTTAGCAATACAGAATAGTGAAGAAATTAAGCAGGTCAAATAACAGCAGTATTTTGCATTTATGTTTTGCATTAAATTCAATGACTCAAAAACATCAATGTACCACTTATAATACGAAATACAAGTTATATATAAAGTTTGCAGACAAGAGCCCAAAATAAACTACGTTAACAAGGTTAACAACTTGTTCACAATTCTTTTAAATAAATAAAGCACGCAAAGAGAAAACATTTAGGGAAAACACTCACAGACGGGAAAACATGCAAACCTATCCCAAAACAAATAACCTCATAAAATCTCTTCAAAATTTCATAACATTTCAAAATTAAAACTTTCACTGAAACTTCACTGCCAAGATAGAGACTGGGAAGAACTTAAAAATTCTGTATAAATTGAAGAAGGATGTGGAATTCTGAAAGATGGCAAAATTAAAGAAAGATATTTCTTATTTTTGGGACCGAGACCAATCTTGTACAACTCCCTAGGTTACGAAGACCTGACTCCATACATACAGTACAAACAAGCGTTTGGGAGACTGACGGGATGGATTTGCCAGCTGCTGCAGGCATCTTCTGCTGGGTGGGAGAGGTACATTTCCACATGCCTTCTCTCTGCACCCCACCCCCTTCCAGAGCCAGAACAATTGGGAACTGGGTCAAGCCAAGCAGAGCTGGGAGTGCTGACCAGACTCACTCACTCACTCACCGAGCTCAGTGAGGCCAGCAGGCGGCCGCTCTTCCTGCGCCTGCTCACTTTCTAGTTTCAGCTGTTTCTGTGATCCTCTCCCACGTGCTGCTTTTGTACATCATCACAGATGGCGACAAGGAGTCTTACAGGAATGAGACAGGTCAGCTGGTTGAATGGTGTCACAACAACAACCTTGCACTCAACAGCAGCAAAACCAAAGAACTGATTGTGACTTTAGAAAGAGGAAGTCAGGTGAACAAGCACCAGTCCTCAGTGAAGAATCTGCGGTGGAAAGGGTGAGCAGCTTCAAGGTCCTAGGTATGAACATCTCAGAGGCTCTATCCTGAGCCCAGCACATAGATGCAACCACGATGGCAGCATGCCAGCGTCTCTACTTTCTTAGAAGTTTAAGGAGATTTGGCATGTCATTGAAGACTCTGACAAACTTCTACAGATGTACAGTGGAAAGCATTCTAACTAGTTGCATCACAGTCTGGTATGGAAATTCCAATGCACAGCAACTCAAGAGGCTACAGAGGATGGTGGACTCAGCCAGTTCCATCAGAAGTCAACCTCTCCCCATCATTGAGGGCATCCATCATTAAGGACTCCCAACGTCCTGGCCATGCCCTCTTCATCTGGCAGGAGGTAAGGAAGACCCACAACTCAAGGTTCAGCAACAGCTTTCCACAACCCCACCCCCCACACGTCATCAGGTTCTTAAAGCGACCTGAAAAACCCTAATACCACCTCGGACTATATTTCTTTTTTCTATTCCTCAACTTGCACTAATGTCATTCTGTTTGTTTCATTTATTTTGTTGTAGGTTATGTACAATCTATGTTAATTTAAGTTTATATTAATTTATGTTTGTCATGTTTGCAAAGTACTGTGTTGCTGCTGCAAAAAGCTCATTTTCATGACATTTACACTGCTGGTATGTATGCCCATGGCAATAAACTTGAACATTTCCAACTCACAAAAAATTCAGATTACGAACAGTTCTCAAGAACGGAACCCTGCGGTAACCTGGGACTGTCTGTATATTCCAACTTTCTTGTATTCAAAATTCAAGAATATTACACCAGACACGGAAAGTCACTTCACCTAACAGGTGAAAGGGTAAGCAAAAATATTGGTCCCTCTGTGTTTGACATTCCTTGAAGACACAACCATGTTATCAACTATTCCAGAACATATACCTGGATATGTTCAAATTTTGTCCATAAATGAAAAAACACAAACCTACTGTGATTATGATCTTGGAACCCAAGCAATGGATCAAGTAGTAAATCAACGTATTCTAATGTCCTTTAACTGAGAAGTAGCAAAACTACAGAAATGAACATGACATTGATATCTAATTCCTGAACATACTGCCACATGCTTATCAGCAATCAACCAACTGATAAACTTAAAATAAATGTTTGCAATGAAGTTTTCTTGCAAGAATAGTACACAGATTAAACATACTTATGTTTGGCTCCTTCTCCCACTGTTTTGTCCATACCATCTATCTACTAGTTCAATAAAGGACATATTTACTTACAAGGCAGACTCATGTTATTGACCTTTCCCCAACTGAAATGAATTTATCAAGTGTGTACAATAAAACATAATTAGTGCCTGCAGGCCTCAGGTATACCATGGTAACTAATGGCCATTCCCCTTGGTAGGAATACTGTCCCATGCATAACATCTGCATATAGCATTGGTATCTAAATTACTGCACCAAAACTTAAAATTTCAATTGATTTCACTAAATCTTTCAGTGCGCAAAATGCATTACAGTTCACTCGAGATCAGTCCACACAGATACAGTAACACAATGATTAAATGAAAAAATATTCTATCCCCATGATGAATTTAGTTTATAATGAACAAAGTCTGTTAACATATAACAAAGTCTGTTCATGTACATCAATAATTGGCCAAAATATCAACAGTGAAACTATGCCTTGTGCCTTATTTCTTCTTCACTAAAAGTGCCAACAGTATCCATTGAAACCCACTTACCTGATGCTAGGTGCCTGCGATGCTGCTGCAAGTAAGTTTTTCATTTCACCTGTGCACAGATGTACTTGTGCATATGACAATAAACTCGACTTTGACTCTGACCCAAGTCTCCAGCAAACCCAACTATTCATTCTTCAGTCGTGAACCCGACAAGAAATGCTTCTCATTGTTGAATATATTGCCTCTGATGCTGTCAATCAGCTCAAATCACTCACACGCTTCCATATTTAATACCCAAAGCCAAAAAAGGGGCTTTACTCTCATGCATACTAGGTAAAGTCCAATCTCGGTTTTCCTCAGGTCCAAGCAGAACCGTATCTAGCAGACTAAGTTCGGCTGTTCATTGCCAGATCTGGTAGGATAACAAATATTAACCAGGATCTGCTCTCCTCTGCAGAAACTATTCACTACTCCACGTGTATTATGATGGCACTAAAGCCTTCTGATAACTCTAAGTTTGGTTGCTTGCATATTTCACATTGTCTTCAAGAATCTCAGCTCTAGAATGTTTTTCATTATTTACTCTCTCCACAGACCTTAGAGTTTGTACTTTTGAAGAAACTCTCCTAATACCTGCTCTGACAAGATCAAAGTGTGTCAGATTATAGTTCTGTGAAACAGTCAGAGAGCATGGAAACAGGCCCCCGATCCACCAAGTTCACGTCTAGGTTTTCAAGTAATAAAGGCTTAATATAAATGCAAATTAGAGGATATTGCACTGAGCTTCATTATTCACAGATCAGAATCTTCAGATGGGGCCAAAAGATAACAAATTAGAAATAGGAATCTTGGTCATTGTTTTACATCTCTCCAACCATTACCAGAGCAGCACTACCACTGGCATTCCAGCAAAGATCAACAAACTCAACCTAGACAAGAAACAGATCTGGTGGTAGTTCAGTCCAAATGATTGACTGTAACTAGGTAACTCTCTAACCTATATTAAAGGAATTAGTCACCATGTTTGATCAGAAGTTTTGACCAAAGCCAAAGAGCTAACAAAAATGGCTCGGGTAGGTTAAACAAAAAAAGACTTTGCATCTTTTGAACAAGTAGCAAGGAATAAAGAATATTAACACAAAGCAAAGATCAAGCTGCAATGTACAACCACAGTTCATGTAGAATCCAATATCAATGGAAATTAATTATCTAGACATTAAGTTAATCAGCTACCTAACCACAATGGCAAGTGCCAACATTTCCCTGGACTACAAAGCTGGGGCTGGGGAGAACAGTAGATATCAGCAAGAAAAAAATCTGGTGCAAGCAACACTACCTCCACCACTGCTCCAATGATCTTCCCTTCCCTCTAACAATCAACATCAGATAGGAAAAATAGCTACTACTTATAAATGCAATCTGATACCCGCAATTAAAATGTACACCGTGACCTAGAACAACCTTGCTTCCTATTTTCTGTTACTATCGCACCCCATTACCCCACTTCAATGAATTGAAAAAAAATCAATGCCAAATATAAATCAATTCTCCACTTCAGAGTATATGATATCTGTTGTTTTGTCACTAGACACAAATGCAAAAAAAACTATCGATCTTAAATAGACTAATATTCTACAGCAATAAAATGCATTTTATTGCTCCACTGTGCTTCTTGGATTATATTCTTAATTTATTGCTTCTATTGTTCTCAACTGTACCAGTAATGTACTAAAGCATTAAAGGGCTTTAAAGTGCTTGGTTCATAAGCTTGAAATGATAACACCTGTAATTGTACGACCAATCATTTCACATGGCCATTACCATATTGTACTGAAACCCTGACAACAATGCTAGGATAACGAACTATGAAAGTAACAGGAAAACAAGCTTCAGAAGTATTTTTATTGACATACACGTTTAACCTCCAACCCATTTTAATCTCACAGCATATTTGGATTTTTTTTAACTTTAGTTGGTCAATTTGCAACATGCACTATTAAACACTAACTCACAATCTGTTAATTAGCTAACCTACATTCCATTTGAGCCACTTAAGAGTGAGACTCCACATTGAGTAACCTATCCATTTTTTTTCCCAATCCAGGAGATCAGAGTGGAGCTTGAATCCTTCTGGAAGGAAACAAGCTTGATGAAATTGACATGAAACTTACATGCACAATTTTAACACTAAATCAATTGAAATGGAGGCTGGTATTTTTCTGGTAAACAAATGCTTATTTTATTCACGTCAACTCTTACTACCAGAAATTCTAATCCTCATTTATTTCAATCCTCACTCTGCATCTTTCCAAAGTTCATATCACTCCTCTACACGCCCCTTTTCAAAAATTTTGTCCCGTGATGAATTTACAACTGTCAATAGTTCAATCAAATCACACACAACAGAAGAAAATCAAAACTGTAGAGCAGCTTCAAAATGTGATTGCAATGGTGACGAGAGGAAAGACCAGGTCCTTTTGTTTTTGTTAAAACATCACCTGCATCAGTCAGGAGTAAAAGAAAAAGTTAAAGACAAGGATGAACTACTGGGCTTGAGGGGTCGTGGCCAGAATGAAAAGCGGTATTTTCTCCCTGTCAATGGACTTGGTCTATCTTAGCTCTATTTTTCTTTGTTTTTCCTCGGTTGCTGGTTGGCACCGAGTTGATAACAATAAGGAGAGAGTAAGGGGGGGGTGGGGGGGGGTAGTTTAGGAGAAACTGAAATGCAAATAATGACAGCAATGATGTGGTTAAGCAAGTTGAGGGGTGTGGAGGAGTTGGGGGGGGGGGGGGGGG
>JARFYF010000057.1:4893909-4913999 GCA_030265395.1 Rhina ancylostomus | reverse complement strand
AGGGGGGAGGGAAAGACAGAGGCTGGAAGGTCATAACTGAAGGCACAAGAGGCTGCAGACGCTGGAATCTGAGAAGTAAGGAACCAGATAAGTGGGACGCAGTAAGTGAGGGTTGATGGTCAGATGGATCCCATTGGGGGAGAGGATAGGAGACCCAGCAGGTAAAGTGTGTGGGTGATGGACAGATAGAACCAGGTGGCGGAGGGCAACAATATTGGCTGATGGGGGGAGCTAGGGGTGTTTGAAAAAGGGGGAGGTGAGAGAACCTTGGTAGATCTCAAGTAGAGAGAAATGAACATGGGAGTCACAGGTTGCCTGAAATTAGAAAATTCAATGTTCATACTGTTTTTACTGTAATTACTGCAATGTTGGACTTGAGGCAGCTAATTGTTCCCTTGTAATGAGATAATGACCAAAAATCTTCAGGCATTTTAGATTTTGCTTGAGGTATCAGTGTTAGTCAGGACAGCAGGAGCAGTTCCTTGCAGTTCCTCAAAGATATTTTATCTCCACCTGTGAGGGCAGAAGTTAGTTTAATGTTTCATCTGAGGGTGGGATCTCCAGAATGCCAGCCTCGATTTTATGCACAAACTCTTGGAGTGAAACTTAAACCCACAGATTTCTGACTTAGATGTGAGAGTGCCATATTTTTTCCTCAGTTCATGGTTTGCTAACAAGCTTGGATTTTGAGAAGTGACTCATCGCAAAGTTTCTTTGACCTTGTTTGAACTGTCCTTCTGTTTCTCATTATAAAAGAATCATCTATTTTGTGCTTTAAATCAAACTCTTTCAGTGCCATGTTTTGGCAATACCTGGATTAGAGTGATATCCTGCAGCAGCCGGCTTGTCAGGGGATTGGAAGGCAATCTCATTATTGTATAAATGAGTACTAGAAATATGACCGGAGGAGAAAATAGGGGAATTTTACTGATGTATTCTAAGTCATCAGGAAGTTGAATCCTGAGAATGTTAATCATGGGTCAAAAATTCACAGCAAGAGGATGTGATGAAGTTTACTAAAAAGAGGTCAGTAAAAGAAACTATTTCTTATAATGGGTGGCTGTTAGGAATGTTGTATATCAAAAGGATATCCAGGTTGATTCCAAGTAACTTTAAGAAAGAAACAGAAACTTGCATTTATATAGCATCAGCCACTTTTCCTTCAAAGCCTCCCAAAGCCCTTAACATGAGTAGAAACGTGGAAAACATGATAATTAATTTGCACAGGAAGCTCCCACTCGATCATTTGTTTTTTTTGAAGCAATGAATGATTGAGAAAGAAATATTGGCACCAAGGATAACTCCCTTATACTTCTTTAAAATAATCCCAATGCTTGTTTTACGTTGAACATGACAGGTGAAGCCTCCCTTTAAAATATTAACAACAGGCAGTGTCTCTGACAGAGCAGCACCCATTCAGCACTGCACTCAAACATCAATTTGTGTTTTTGTGCTCAGGACCCTGGAGTGAAACCTAAACCTAGTACCTTCTGACTCAGAGTGCCACCTTTGCACCCCAGCAACAGACAGGTAGAAAGTAGGAGAATCAAATCTATCTGTTATGTCTGTTCTGCTTTAAACTCAGAGACTGCACACAAGTTTTCAAGTTCTATACCTCCCTACAGCATGCACATAAACCATGGTCCTACCACTGTCCCCATGCATAGGATTGTTTTTAGCTCATATCATTCACCTGAGGGAATCAAAACAAGAAATTTCAGAAATGGTGAGAGATGATTCTTTAAGGTGGAGAATATTCAATGAAGTATTAGGAAAATATTAATCGCTAATATAGTGCTAATACACTGCTGGGTTTGGTAGTGGAACAGCAATTTAATTACCAGATTAGTAATTCGGAAGTCTAGCTTATCCATCTACAGACCGAAGTTCAAATCTCACCATGGTAATTCTGGAATTTAAATTCAGTTAATAATATGGAAATTGGAAAAACAGTAACAGATATTCTTCATCATGACGACCACAATAACCACCAGATTGTTGTAAAATCTGATTCATTAATATCCTTCAGGACCTATATGTGACTCCAGACCCAACCATGTGGTTGACTATTAAAAGAAATGCCCTCTGAAATGGCCTAGCAAGCAACACAGTTGTCACTAACACCTCCTCAAGGGACAATTGGGGATGGGAAATAAGTGCTGGCCTTGCCCAATTTTCCTTGTAAATAAATGAATAAAATAAAATTGTAGAAATGCTGCCATTTTTCTGTCAGGTAAGAAATTTCATTGATGTTTATTTAATGGCAGCAAATGTGTGCATTAAATGGGAATGCGTAGAGATGAAGATCTCTTGCTACTCGAAGGATGACTATTATTATTTCAACATCAATACAAGATGTTGTTTCATTTAATAATATGACAGCTGCAGATTTGGTTGAATCAATGCTCAAACTAATGTGAAAAGAATCAGTGTTCTTGCTCCCATTGGTCCCACCTCCGCAGCTAAATAATCAGAAAACAGAATAAAACAGAATCACAGAAATATTACTGCACGGAACGAGATCATTTGGCCCACTGAGTTTCTGCCAATTTTATCAAAGTTCAATTGGGCCAGCCCCACTAACCTGCCTTCTCCCCACAGTCCTGCTAATTCTTTTGTTCAAGTAAATGGCGGCATGATAGTGTAGTGGTAGCTTAATGCTATTACAGTGCCAGTGATTGGGGTTCAATTCGCACCACTGTCTGTAAGCAGTTTGTAAGTCCTCCCTGTGATTGCGTGGGTTTTCTCTGGGTGCTCCAGTTTCCTCCCATATTCCAAAGACATATGGGTTAGTAGGTTAACATTGGTGCAATTGGGTGGTGTGGGCTCATTGAGCTGGAAGATCCTGTTACCATGCTGTTAAATAAAGTTTAAAGTTTAAAAGACATTTTTTTTAAACTGCAGATGCTGGAAATCTGAAATAAAAACAGAAAATGCTGGAAAATCTCTGCAGTCAGGCAGCATCCGTGGAAGGAGAAACAATCATCATTTCAGATTGAGGACCCTTCATCAGAACTGAGAAACAAGTTAGTCTAAGTGGCAGAGAAGATGGAGGAGGACAATGGGCGCAACAAAGGAGATGTCTGTAATAGGATGAAATGATGGGTCCATTGAGTGGAGCGACACACAAAGGTGCTGGAGGAACTCAATGAGTCAGGGAGCATCAATGGAGGGAAATGGACAGTCGACGTTTCGGGAAACTGCTGCCTGACCCGCTGAGTTCCTCAGCGCCCTTGTGTGTTGCTCCAGATTTCCAGCATCCGCAGTCTCTCTTGTGTGGCCACTGAATGGACAGTTCCGCTAATTTGTCTGTGCAATGTGTTGCAAACGTTGTGAAGTCTGGATGATGTTGTATATGATGAATGGACTTGCCAAGCAGGCCAGAATATACAAAGAAAGAAAAAAAAAGGAAAAGAGAATTGGCAAGCAAAAGTTGCCAGTCCTGATACAAACAGAAAGAAGAGACAAGTTATCTGAAGCTGGAGATCAATATTGAGCCCTGCAGGCTACAATTTACCCAAACATTTATTTTTATGCAATGAGAACAGTGCCTCAAGAATATTTTTTTCAAGTATATGTCCAGCTTTCCAGCTAAACACTATAATTGAATCTTCCTCTGCTATCCTTATTCCAGACCTGACCATTCACTGTTTGTAGAACAAGACCTTCTTGGCCATGATTGTCTCCACTCTAGATTTGCCTGCTGCCACTGACTATTAAAGTTCACCTGAAAGTGACTCTTTGGATTCAGGCACTTCAGTTTGCTGATACCCGTGGAACTCCACACAGCAATCCTCAGGAGAGGACGATAAAACTAAAGTTTGACACTGTTCTATTGCGCAATGATGCATTATCAGCACTGCTATGCAAGATTATTATATTATATCCAGCACTGAACAATGCTCCTAAGTCTTCCATCAGGATTTCTCAAAGCTCTGGACATGAGAAAAGAAAAGCTTCATTTGAGAGGTGCTCCCTTCAGCCTCTAGACTCTCTGCCCATTAAAAGTATTTTTGTCCATCTATTTTATCAGTTTTATGACAGTGTAACAGAACACCTTTGAACTTACTTTTCTTGGTCCTCCTGAGCACTATGTTGGATCCTTTTGCATTCTTTTCTATGACATTCATACTCTCTTCCTTTCCTTTACAACCCTCAAAAGCCAGGATTCGTGAGTCCAAAGTATTATCATTTGACTCATTTATCTTCCTTGTTGCTCAAGGAAAGAGAGGAAGATCTATTTATGGGGAGGCTGTTTAAGAACTCAAGGAAGAAAGGACTTGAAGGATATGCTTATTACATTAGGTTACAAGGAATGGGAGGAACCTCTTGTGGAACACACAAGAACACAAGAAGAACACGAGCACACAAGAAGATCCATCTGGCTCCTCAGGACTGCCTTGTCCCTCAATATGATCATGGTTGATCTTCCCCAGGTCTCAACTCCTCTTCTGTGCCAATTCCCCATACCCCTCAATTCTCTGATCTTTCAGAAATGTATGTAGCTCCTTTTAAGATATCTCCAGTCAGAATAAACCATATGAGTTGAATGACCTGTGTCTCTTGGTGTAATTCCATGTAAAATGCTGAACTCTTGAGGGAAATGGAGGCCAGTGGGCTAAGTTTTGCATTGGAATGCTCTAGCAAGGATCTTCTACAGAAAAAAGGACTGAATGAAGATTATCTGATCCTTCTGGACTTTAATGCTCAATGATTGTGCAGTGTTCAGTCTTGGTGGTGTCCTTCTCTTTGAACCTTGGTGCTTCACTTAGATTTCTCAATTAAAATAAAGTTATGTTTAAAATATCGCAGCCCCTGGTTGTGTTGGTCACAAATCTTTGCGGTTTGTAACTCACGCAAAATTCACAAATAAAATCATACCATCTCGTAGTTGAGTGTGTTATCAGTTGTAGCTTAATGGTAGTAATCTCATCTGTGAAAGAGCACTGTAGGTTCAGGAACTTTGGGACATGAGCATAATGTCATGTGTAGAACCAAGGGAGTAGTGAATTGTTGGGAGTGTCATTTTTGATGTTAAATTGGGTATGTCTGTCCTTAATAAATGTAGTAGATCCAATGGTACATTCAAAGAAGAGCAGATTTGTTTTCCTCAATGTCTTGATCACTATTTATCCTTCAATCAAAATCATGATGAAAAATTATTTTTCACACTCTGTGGGATTTTACTGTTTGTAGTGTTGCTGCCAAAGTTATGACATTACAACAGCAATTACACTTCAAAATTGAATCAGTGATTGACAGGTACCTTGTGATGGCACTGTCTAAACACATCACTGCCCTTTCTTTCCACAGATTACGATGCTGAGGGATTGGAACAGGTCCTTGAAGCCGGTATCCATGACTTCCAATTCAGCTATAAACTAAATGATTCTCTTCCATCCAGCTTTCGTGGCAAACATGGCAAAATTCGTTATTATGTACGAGCGCTCTGCACAGCCACCGGAGGAACCATAGCACTGGTGGAAAAGGACTTGAAAGTACAAGAAACATTCAACCTTAACATTGACCCTGCTAATAAGGTACCTACTTCTGTCCATTTCGAGAGCTATCAAATAGTAAATGTTGTAAGCTGTTAGCAGCACAGCAGACAAAAACCACACCTGATTGCAAACTTTGTTGCCAGTCAACCAAAGACCCTTTGCTGGGTTAGCAGTGTTGGAAGTGTGCCCTGTATTCTGAGTGAATGATAGATCTTTGCATGACAGTTCAGACAGTGAACATTGGCAGGATATTAAATTGTAACCATTGAGCTTCCTGCTTACATCCAGTATAAATCATAGGACTTTGGGATATTAGGGCAGCAGAGAGGTGCAGTGAGCAGAGCTGCTGCCTCACAGCTCCAGCAGCCTAGGCATAAGTTCAGTCATGATCCCCAATGCTGTTTGCGTGGGCCTTATACATTATACCTGTGACCACATGAGTTCTGCCAAGGTGCTCCATTTTCCTTCCGCATTCTATATCCCAATTTTCTTCCACAACCTGCAGGTGGCAGGTTAATTGGCTGCTGTAAATTGCTCCTAGTATATAGAATCTAGAAGGGTGGAGGAGTTGATGAGAATGTGGGGAGAATAAAATGGATTAAGGTAGGATAGTGTAAAAGTGGATGCTTCATGGCTGGTGCAGACTTGATGGGGTGAAGGGACTGTTTCTGTGCTGTATTGCTCTATGACTCTAAGCCAGTGATCATCAACAGAGATCTGACTTTTATTTTGGTCAATCATACCACGATTGTGGCACCCATTGTGGCATTCCCAATGTTGCTCCAGCCCATCTTGGCCAATGAAGCACTAACTAGGTATCAAACTTGCACCATCCTGACATGCACGCCTCTAGTTTAAAGACAGCTCCTCCAAAAGTGCAGTGCCCCCTCAGCAGACAATCAATATTGTGCTTCCTGCCTGCTTCCCTTGTGGTATAATCTTTGGAATGGTACACCCCATACAATTGTGAGGAGAACATACAATGCAGAACATGAGAACTAGTAATAAGAGTGGATTATAACAGTCCTATTGTCTTACTCTGCCATGACGGATCCTGGACTTCAGATATGCCTTCCACTCCCAACACAATATGCCCCAGTGCCCTTCCACACAGATAAGCAAATGCAACAAGGATTACGGATACATTTTATAGTTATATTGAGTCTACAGCAGAGAAACTTGTAATTTGGCCCAATTGCTCTATTCCTGTGCTATGCCTCACACGAGTTTCACCACAACTCCCAAAATCTGACAATGTCTAAACTGTTGAATCATTGTGCCTTTCAAGTTTTGTCATTCTACCTTACAACAGATATGCCATTTCTTCTCCTTATCTCCAGCTTCCTCTGATGTTTGCAGCTGAGAAAGACATCTCATACTGGTGCTGGAAGTTCCCAGGGATTGCTATGACTGTAACAGTGGACAAGAGAGGATTCGTCCCAGGCGATAACATCATCATCACGTCTGAAATAAGCAACCAAACACCAAAGTACCTCCGTCTGATATCGTACACCATTGCCGCTGAGATCAAATACAAAGCATTTGTGCAGGAGGCCTTCTGTGACCACTATCGGGAGTTAATCGAGAGAAGCAATCTGAAGACGATGCAGGCAGCAATCGAGGCACCGCCAAGACAGGTCACAAAAATCCTTGGATCCTTACAGCTGCCTAAACCAATGTTTGTCACTGACATGTCGAGATGTAAGATTATATCAGTCTCATACCAGCTGGAAGTAGCAATCCCCATCCCAACACATCGAATCATGGTTACTAGTAGAGCTCCCATTAAGATCGGAACAATTCCTGTCCACTTCACTCTATAGAGTTTGCCATTGCAGTATTTGAATACCAATTATTAAATATTAGAGCTTGTATTTACTTTATATGAGAGTCCAGATCAGATACATTACATCATGTGTTATATAGCTACAAAAACTACTAAATACAAACAGTAACAAATATGTCTTCATCAACGTTTCTAAAATAAATATATTATTTAAGTTTTCAGTTACAGTGCAGTGTATGATGGAAGTGGATGGTATGACGAACATACAAAAAGGTCAGCTATCCGTCAAATCTGCCCGATACACACGATAACTGAAGCATAGTGCCAAGATACTTGTTCCCCTTCATCTCCAGCAGCAATATAGGGTGGGCCAAAAATTCAGGGAAAGAATAGGACTATTATGAGGGAAATAAATTATGGATAACTCCTTTCCAACCCCGCAAGTCCATGACCTTATGCCCATATGATGTAACCTCTGCTCCAGTCAAACAGTCCAATTCAGTCTTGGAGATATGCACAGAATGAGTTCCCACTGCACTAGCCAGCAACACTGAAGTCAACATACCACACAGAATAATGCAATGATAGCACAGAGCATTGCAGAATGAAAGTCTAAAACATCTCCCCAAGAACAATCCCATGTCCCACTCCCCACACACTTTTCCCATTTCCTTGCAATTCTTTCACTTCAAACATTGATATACTTTTATTTTGGGAGGTGCAGTGGCACAGCTAGTAGAGCTAGGGTGCTCTCTGTGTGGAGTTTGCATGTTTTCCCTGTGACTATGTGATTTCTTCCAGGTTCTCCGGTTTCCTCTCACATCCCAAAGAAATGCAAATTGTTAGATTAATTAGCCACAGTAAATCACCCCAGCAGGTGGTAGAATCTGGGGGAGTTGCTGAGAATGTGGGGAGTATCAAAATTGGGATTAATGTAGGATTAGTGTAAATGGGTGTTTGATGTTGGTGTGGACTTGCTGGGTTGAAGGGCCTGTTTCTGTATGACTTCTGTTTCAGGATCTTTCTTTGACTTTATGAATCTTTTGAAGCATACATTCACATGATCATCAAAAAATTAATTGATAAAGGATAATATTGTTGACAAGGTGATCAGGATGGGTAGGATTGTTGGAATGGATTAGGATATCTGTACAGACCAAGTGCCATCCATTTATGCTTCTGGGAGAAGGACCATAAGCATCAGCCTGAAATTTTATTTCTATTCTTGTCCAGTGACCTCTGTAAGTGCACCCAGTTAGGCCAGGATCAAACTTCACAGCAACCTGCTGACTGGTCAAAGAGCACAGTGACCCTCTGTATTTGAATTTTCCTTGGGTTCTTCTGACTCTCATCAGCCTGGCATTTGACCCACTGGAGCAGAGGTTCAAATGGAAATTCTGCTACCCATTCCCTCTCACCTCTCACATATTCTCATGAGGTGCTTGAGTGTGAATGCTGCCTGGGGACTGGTGGTCAGCCCCAAGGTAATACCATTGGGAGGGCGGGAGAGACATACTGTAGGAAGGGGATAAATATTACAATAATAGGAATTTTGCAACTACAATGAAGAGACACAACAGAAATGTTAACCCCCACACCACGCTTTCAGAAACTGATTTATCCGTTGTGCTTTTCCAGCATTTTCTCCTTTTATTTCACATGCTGTCCAAATAATCCATTCACAAATATTGTTTAAGTTAAAGCAAATGAAGGGCTATCTGGATTACTCTTCCTATTGCATGAAATAGCATGTTTATTAACCTCCAGGTAAGATAGAGATGGCACATCACAGGTCTAAAGGATTTAAATGAAGCAGCAAGGCTTCATAACAATGAAGTTATAAGGATTTATAACAATCCTTAAGTGTTCAGGTAACTAATGCAAGAATGAATATCATGCAGCAAGTAATTGTGAATGGGAGTTTCTCCTAATTATATAGAAGGGGAAATTCAAACACTCTGAATAATGGTAAAAGTAGGGGAGAAGATGGGATTGTGAGCAGTCATTACGTGATTCCATGCCTGCCATTTACGGATGGGAGAAGGAAGTGAAAACCCAAGGAGGAAAGAGGCTGCATTCTGCTGAGGTTTTGGAAGAGAACACGAGAACAGGAAGTTGTAGTGAACCTTGATTTACTAAAAAATGTATAAATTTGTAAAAGTAAACTGTCATTTTCATGGAGCATACAATCCACATTAGGATTTCCTTATATCAAAATTATGTTGAGTCTCGACTAGTTTTATATTTGCGCTCTGTAATTAGGTTCCCCAAAACCGGTGCCAGGTATATTTTTAAATGTAAAAAGGGTCAAATAAGGGTAGGACACACAAAATGAACAGTAGGGTCCGAGGAGGTATTGAGGAACAGAGGGACCTTGGTGTTCAAGTCCAAGGATCCCCTGAAGGTGGCAGCATATGTAGATAAGGGTGGTGAAGAAGGCAAACGGGATGTTAACCTTCATTATGGGGCACAGAATAAAACAGGGAAGTTATGGTGCAGCTTTATAAAATGTTGGTGGGAAAATTTTGGAGTACTGTGTGCAGTTTTGGTCACCACAAAGTACGTGATTGCTCTGGAGAGGGTGCAGAGGAGATTCGTTAGGATGTTGCTGGGATGGAGAGTCCCAGTTATGATGAAAGACTGGATAGGCTAGATTTTCCTTAGAGCAGATAAGGTAACGGGGGACCTAATAGAATTCAACAAAATTAGGAAGGGCATAGTTAGGGCAGATAGTAGTAAACATTTCCCTGTTGCAGCAATATCTATAAATGGAGGGTAAATTGATTTATTATTGTCACATGTATAGATCAATCCATTACACAGTGCATTGAGGCAGTACAAGGTAAGACAAAGCAGAATGAAGAATAAAGTGTAACAGCTTACAGAGGAAGTGCAGTGTAGGTAGACAATAAGGTGGAAGGTTCTCATCTCCAGTTGCAGCAGCCAAAGCAGCAGAGGGAAGGAGCTAGCAACTTACTTTTAAAGTTGTGTTATTGGCTAAGTGTGTGGCAACTCGGCCAATAACAGAAAGTTAGGGTAAAGCAGAGTGGCCATTTTGGAGCAGCCATTGTGTGAATGGACCAGTGTAGGAGTGGGAATCTGAGGCTTTGGCTCAAGAGGTTTTGGTGAGGAGGCACAGGTGAGTTGCAGGTAAGAACAGGTAAGGTTTTTTCTAATAGTACTTAAATGAAAAGACACCAAATTACAACAAATTAAATAAAGTAGGGATGCAGGATCAGGTGATGTGCTGTAGCTGCATGACGTGGGAGCTGGTGGACCCCATTGAGGTTCCTGGTGCCACATCGGCAGCAAGTGTTGGCTGCTCGAGAAACTCAGGCTCAAAGTTGATGACCTGGAATCTGAGCTTCAAACACTTCCTTCCTTATTCTGGCTTCTGCCCTCTTCTTTTCCAGTCCTGATGAAGAGTCTCAGCCCAAAATGTCCACTGTTTATTTCCCTCCATAGATGCCACCTGACCTGCTGAGTTCCTCCAGCACTTTTTCTGTATTGCATTTATAAAGTGTCGTTCACAACCTCAAGGTGCTGATAGGTGTTACAGCATTATGGTAGGAAACCTTGGCTGCCAATTTGTATGCATCCCAAAAACATGTGGGTTGGTAGGTTAATTGACCACTGTAAATAGTAGATGAGTAGTGGAATCTGGCTGCGTATTGATGGGAATCTGGGGAGAATAATATAGGTTGGGTAGGATCGGTGTAAAAATGAGTGTTTGATGGTGGGTGCAGACTTGGGTGGACTGAAGGGTCTGCTTCTGTGCTGACTCTGTGACTGTGACAAGAATGTGAGGGGAGAAAGTAAATGGGAAATAAATCATTTCAGCCAAATGAAAATAGTTGGAAGAATTTGAGACAAATAAAGTCCTTGTGAATATTTTGATTACAATCAGCCATCACATTTGTAATGAAGAGTTTAAAACCAACTTTTGCCTTTTTGTTTGGCTCAGACTTTCTTTGCTTGATGGTTATTTCTGCTTCCTCTTTCTTAAGGAAATTAACATTTTGTTACTCATTCCAGCAGCAAAGTGCTCAGATAGAAACTTGTGCTCTCTTTCATCACTCTCCCTATGTAGCTGAAGTTGCTGCTCCAGTCAAACCGTCTCAAAAGAAGGAACCCCACATAAACCTGTGCAATCCAAATTCAGTTTTACATCTCATGAAATTTTGGTAGCAGCTCAAGAAATAGACAAAAACATGAGAATGTAGTAAAGCTTCTCTGGACAACCTCCAGGCCTATGCTGGTAAATGGCAAGTTATGTATGTACCGCACCATATTGGAAAATAGGATATTGGAATATTAGAGTAGGAGTTCACCACTAATCTCCTTGGACCATTATTTTTAGATGTTTTCATGATTTAGAAGATATTCTGCTCTATAATTTTTGGTCCAATGTAGACGCAGACACTGAAATCCATTTGCTGCAGCATTATCGATTTATTCAATCAATTAGTTCCCTTTGTAATGTAATCCTGCTTGCAGTGATCCCAACAAGTACTAAGCAATAGACAGATCAACAAATGCCAGTCTAATTCATTACCAATTGATTGTCATTATTGCCTCTACCCTTGATATTCAGGGATATGGGCTTACCATTGACGAGAAACATACTTGGAACAGCCGCATAAATGCCAATGAGGACTGGAGTAGGTCAGAACCTTGGTATCCTGCAGTGACTCACTTGCTGAGCCCAGGCGTGAGCTGGTTTACTCTTCTCTTGTCTGCGCACTTGAGTTCCAAAAATGTGGCACCACCCAGAACAAAATGGTCTAATTGACTTCCAATCAACTGGATTATTCATCCACTTGCTTGACATATGACTGCTGCATCTATAGGACGGACAATGACAATTTGCTGAGCATCTCATGAACCAGAAGGACAATGGCAACAAATTTGTCAATGTTTCCCTCTGCTGCACACCACTGCAATTTGGGCATAGATCACCATTCTTTAATCATCCGTTGGTCTAAATATAAAACTCTTTAATAAACAATATTGTGGAAATGCCCTCATAACACCGACTTCAGTACTTCCACATTCCCAAGGCAAGTAGTGATAACCCATTGCCACATCCTGAATATGGAAACATTTCTCATTGTATTGCGGAGTAACATTGGTTGGAGGACTGTGCACGAGGCTTGCTGTAGTCAACTAACATAAAAGCAGATTGGGCCGTTGCCTAACAGTGTCCATGGACAGGAAAAAAGGCCTGGATTCTGTCTTTGATCTTATTGCAGTGGATATCAGGAATTGTTCAGGAGGCTGATTTTAGTTATTCCTCTCTGGAAGAACATGCTTTGCCTTTTTGGATGCCAAATTTTTTCTCCAATGTTATATTCTCTTTCAATGCTAAGGTTTGCACAAGAGATTCTGGAATGATTCCATTAAAAAAAAATTCCATTTTACCTGATGAAGTATCAGAGTCAGGTTTGTTATTATTATGACCTGAAATTTGTTGTTTTGTGGCAGCAGTGTAGCATAAGACCTAAAATACTATAAATTACAAAATAAATAGTGCAAAAAAAAAGTAACAATGAGGTAGTGTTCATGGACCATCCAGAAATCTGATGGCAGAGGGGAAGAAGATGCTCTTGAATCGTTGAGTGTGAGTCTTCAGGCTCCTGTACCTCCTCCCTGATGGTGGTAATGAGAAGAAGAGGACATGTCCTGGATGGAGAGGGTCCTTAGTGATGGATGCTGCCTTGAGGCACCACCTCTTGAAGACATCCTCGATGGTGGGGAGGGTTGTGCCTGTGATGGATCTGGCTGAGTCTACAACCCTCTGCAGCCTCTTGTGATCCTGTGCACTGGAGCCTCCATATTGGACTGTGATGCAACCGGTCAGACTGTACATCTATACAAATTTGCAAGAGTCTTTGGTGACATACCAAATCTTCTCAAACTCCTAACGAGTCGTTTGAAGTCATGTGGTGAAGTGGAACCAATTATTAGTTCCCACTGTCCCTATACTTACCAAAGTCTACCACCATATCCCACAACTTAAGATGAGTTTTGTTTTACCAATTCCTTCATAGTTTCCTCCTCTTTCCTCTTTGTCTCCTTGTGCTGGTGCAGTGAACTAAAAGAGACATTGCAGCCAATACAGTTGCATTCACTCTCCGTGTTAGTGCACAAGAGGGATGTCAAAGGGTAAACAGGATATTGGACCAGTCACCCACTATATGGATGAATTTCTCTTCCATGAAGACCTCTTGGAGTGCTTCATCAATAATAAGCAAAGCGTCATCTGCATATTTTAAAAGAATCTAGAGAAGAAAAAGCAGACAGTTAATGCAATAAATACATTTAATAAGGGATACTGAACATATCCAGAGAACCAGTCAGCTTAATGTCAATTATAATTCCCATCAGAGAAAAAAAATGGAAACGTTTGGAAAATATTATAATGAATAGCGAGCAAGAACTTCAAGTGTCAAGGTCTTCAACACATAGGGAGGTGTTGGAGAGAGAAGAGAAAAGAATAATCCAGCAGATGTATTTTATTAAGTCTTTCAGAAGACTTCTGATAAGATATAGATTAATGAATAAAATCACAGCATATTGAGATAACCTCAGAATACACCAAGTAAAGGGCAAATAACAATAGGCAACTACTCAGTTTCACAAGCTAAAGCAGAGTAGATATTCAGAGTGGCAAAAGGTGTACATAGGCATCCTAGAAGAATTAGTGCTGCGATCATTTTTGCTCTCTGCTCATATCAATGAGTTAGACTCAAATCAAAAACAATTTCTAAACTTACATGATATCGTATTGGGGTGGATAGAGTCATAGAGCAATAGAGCACAGACACAGGCCCTTCAACCCAAAGAGTCCATGCCAACCATGGTGCCCATCCAACTAATCCCAATTTCCTGCATTTGGCCCATATCTTTCCAAGCCCCACCCCTCCAATGTAACTATCCAAGTGCTTCTCAAATGAGACTATCGTACTTGCCTAAACCACTTCCTCTGGCAGCCTGTTCCATCTACTCACCACCTTCTGCGTGAAGAAGATGCCCCTCAGGTCCCTTTTAAATCTTTCCCCTCTCATCCTAAGCTTATACTCCCTAATTTTGGACTCCCCTACCCTGGGGAAAAGACTGTTACCATCCACCTTATCCATGCCGCTCACAATTTTAAA
Source organism: Rhina ancylostomus (assembly GCA_030265395.1). Classification (NCBI taxonomy): domain Eukaryota; kingdom Metazoa; phylum Chordata; class Chondrichthyes; order Rhinopristiformes; family Rhinidae; genus Rhina; species Rhina ancylostomus. Next base: position 4,899,555 of record JARFYF010000057.1, on the reverse strand, counting down.
CACTTCTAGTAGGTTGCCCCTTCATTCTCCTACCATCCAAGGAGTAAAGACCTAGCCTGGCCAACCTCTCCCTGTAACAGTGTTGTGGAATGCAGGGACCTTGGAGTGCAGGTGCATGGCTCACTAGGGGTGGAGTTGTGGGCAGGCAGAGTGGTGGGGAGGGCTTCTGGCACACTGCCCTTCATAGGTCGGGGCATTGAGTGTGGGGGATTGGGATGTTGTGGTGCTGTTGTGCGGGATGCCAGTGGGGCCGCACTTGGAGTATTGGGTTTAGTTTTGGTCACTTTGCTGTAGGAAAGAGTTTATTGGACTGGGGGGAGTTCAGAGGAGATTTGAGGGGATTTGGTCGGGACTTGAGGGACTGAGTTGTGGGGAGGGGTTGGACAGGCTGGGTCTTTACTCCTCGGAATGTAGGAGAATGAGGGGCGACCTAATAGAAGTGTCTAAAATTGTTTGGGCATGTGTTTGGAGTCAGAGGGGAGGGATTTAGTGGAAACTTGAGGGGCAAGAGGGTGGTTGGGGCAGGTACAGTAATGACTTTTAGAAGATGGTTGGACAGCTATATGGATTAGAAGGGTTTGGAAGCTTATGGGCCAGGTGCTGGAAAATGGGACTGGCTTCTTTGGAGTGTGGAAGTGAGGGGTGCTCTTTGAGGTCTTATAGAGGTGTGTGGTCTTATAGTGTAGAGGTGTGTGAAATCACGGGGGGGCTTGGATGGAGTGAATGTGCTCAGTCTTCTTCCCAGGGTTGGGGAGTCAGGAACTGGAGGGCATGGGTTTGGGGGGAGATGGAAGGAGTTAGTGGGAACTTGAGGGGCAACTTTTATCTTTACACAAAGGGTGTTATCTGTGTGGAGTCAGTTGCCACAGGGGGTGGTTGGAGCAGGTACAGTAACAACTTTTAGAAGATGGTTGGACAGCTACATGGATTGGAAGGGTTTGGAAGCTTAAGGGCCAGGTGCTGGCAAATGGGACTGGCTTGGATGGGGATCTTGGTTGGCATGGACTGGTTAGGCCGAGGGGTCTTTCTCTGCTGTACAACTCTATGACTCAATGACATTCAATTAACTGCAACTAATTCAGAGCGGAATACACCACTAATGTCATTTCAGGCAACTGTCATGTTAGTCTGCTCAGGTAACAGAAATCCACCCTTACAGAATTCACAAATAAGCACCAAAAAATTTGAGATACAGAAGAAAATTTGCTCTCCTGGAATTTATGCGAAAAGAAGTAAATAACTAAACCATTTTTTTTTCCAACTCATGTTTCTTCATGCATTCACAGATGACTTGGAAAATCGTGATAAGGACTCTTCAAGAACACAACCCCTTTATAATGCAGGGGTCACTTGTAATTATAATCAGTTAGTACAAAGTGTATTTTCATGTTCTGCTCTAGTGTGTTTCAAAAGATCTCATTTCAGCCTAGGTCCCACCAATTTAAGTTATACGCTTCTTTGTGAGAACTGTAATTACTCCTACTGTAAGATAAAGATATCTTTATTAGTCACATGTACATTGAAACACACAGTGAAATCTTTTGTGTAGAGTGTTCTGGGGGCAACCCGCAAGTGTCACCACGCTTCCAGCGCCAACATAGCATGCTCACAACTTCCCAACCCGTACATCTTTGGAATGTGGGAGGAAACCAGAGCACCCAGAAGAAACAAACTCAAATAAAGAAACATTCCTGATGTTTATCTTTTGAGCTGTGAGTTTTTACTAAACAGTACAAAAAGGTGTGAGAGATTACCCTTAGCAGCGAATGTTCACTGAAAATTCAGTGACATTTGGTGGTTCATTACCACGAAATACAAATTTGATTTCCTTTTTACTACATGAAATTTGCAAAGGAGTATGCAGCAAAATGGACCTTGGGACAAACCAGTCCCAAAATAAAGACAAGGGAGTCAGGAACATACAAAGAAAGCTGATGGTGAAATTTTGCATAAAGCTATTAAGAGAGACCACGTTTGAGGACCAGCTCTGTTGTACAAAATTCTGACAGAGCTAAACTGACTGGATAAGGGAAGGCTTGGTGGATCTGGAATGAGGGGTCACAGTCTCGGGATGCAGGATAAGACATGAGACAGGGCAAAATAGCTTCACTTAGAAGGTGCTGAATGTATGGAATTCTCCACCACAGAAGGCAGTAGAGGTCAAAAGAAGGGAGAAAGACTGCTAGACATAAAGGGCATAAAAGGATATGAGGAGAGCGCGGGAATGTGGAATTAAGAAGGATGATCAACCATGATCATATTAAGAGACAGAACAAACTTGAGGGGCCTAATTACCACTCCCCTCCATTTCTATGTTTTTGTGTTGTATATTGTGAAGGCATAACACAGATTTCACATTCTTGGGAAATGGAGGAGTGAAGACAGGACAGTTCATTCTCATTCAAATTTAAATCTTGGCACAGTGCTGGTGAATACATTTTTGAATTCATAGTTGTCTTCTCTACAATTAACTTCTAACTAATCAATAATTTATGAAACTGTGGGCTAGACTATTTATTCTACTACCTGCACATCAAGGAGATGGCATGTGACCTCATAACATGGATCAAAGCCAAGCACAAATGCAATAACAATTGCTTTTATTCAGCTCAGCAATGCCAACTGCATTTGGTCACAAGCAAATGGCATTTGATCAGCAGTAACAAAAGTTTGAGTGCTTGCTTCTTACAGGAATTTACTCCATTCAAACTAACCAATCTGCAATCTTGACAGCAAGGCCAGGAAGGGCCATTAAAGAGTTAAATTGTTACAATAAGTTCAAATTTCTGCATCTCACTGTAGTGAAAGATAAATAAAAAGCCCAAATCAAACCACAAAATATCAGATACTTTCCTTCCAGATGCTTAAACCAATATACAGAAGATCTGGTCAGCCACAGTTCAGGGAGATTCCAGGTCAGAGCGTTGGCAACTTTAATTCATCCTTGAGGTGCGTGACAATTATCTTGATTTTGAGGCAAGTAATTGGACATTGGATGCACATAAGTATTGCTACTAGAAGTAGTCTTTGGAACTATATATCAGGAATGTAATGGATGTAAAAAGAGTTCTACAGTTTTAAAGAAACTAGCAAGAGTGGAGTCAGATGAGTCTTAAGTTTCAACACAAAGATGGCATGAAGAGAAAGCCATTTTAACTGTAAATTGACAGTGTTCAGAAAACCAGGCTTCCTGCACCAGGTTTAATGGACAACAGCTCAACGATTTAATACTAAATAACTAGGCAATTAAGTGCCAAGCAATGAAAGCCAAATGCTTGAGGGTCCATTCAATACATTATACAAAATCTTGCTAATCAATTATTAGGGGAAAAACACAGCCACAATGAATGACCAATTAATTCCAAATAAGCAACACATCCTGGCCTAAACAAATAATTTTACATAAATCTCAGTGGGTAAGCAGGCATGTATTACCGTGTTCAAAGAGAAGATGGAAAGCCATGGTACTAGTATAATGAATTTAACAGGCCAATAGTTAAAACAGAATAGAGTGATAATAATAGGCAGAGGCAAGTCCTAATTGATTATTTTAATCTCAAGGAGATGGAATTCCATCCACTGAATAGCACTTTGAGTTGACTTTCCATTTAAGCAAGTGTACTTGAGCTTTAATTTTGTTGATTTGCCCAAGCACAGCAGATGGCTTTTAATGTATTTATTGACTTTAAAAATGGCCAGCACAGGCTTTTGAAATTATCACAATGTTACAACAAAAACAAACTTTCCCATGGCAAAGATGCTAACATTTAAAATTATAAATGAGAGAGACTCTTAATCACCTGATCATTCAGTGATTTTAACAAAATACGCTGCCAATATGCACTGATATTTAGTGAGAAATTTTAACATCTGTCCTATTATTTGCAAGTTATTGGCCATAGTCTCTCAAGATCTCAGATTTAGTTTAAAACAAAACAAAAACAAAGCTTACGTTAGAAACCTATGCTCCATTTATTACACGGGTCATAATAACTATTTCATGAGACTGCAGTTAGATCAAGACAAAAATGCAAGTAAGCTTTGAATGCAAATTGTGTCACCAGGGAAATTGCAAACTGGTCTTACTAGATTTGGTTTACAGCACTCAATAGTATGTAATGTCTGTCCTTCAAATTCAGGACATACTCAGACACTGGCTACATCAAGCTGTACAGAGTGCCAGAATACGCAAACACCAAGTGTCACAATGTGCCGAGGTCCTACCTGTCCCTGATGTTGTGAAGGATGGGCAACGCTGTGCAATGTTCCCTTCAGTTTGACCTGCTCACACTACCTGTCCTTCAGAGAACAGTTTCTGCAGAAAAATACCTTTTAACACAAATCCATCAGCCAGTCAGCACAGAATGTCTGGTAGGCCCTAAAGGTGAAGGAGATGGTGGATCCTGTGTGATAGCTCCCCAAGCACACTGTCAGTTGGCACGAATGCCTCATCACCAGAACTCATAAACAAGCACCAGCTCACTTGGCTGGCAGTGAGAGGGGCTATCCCCGTCAGATTATTCATGCATGTTGGAGCCTGAATCCCACTGCACTTTACCCTCAAGATAACTGCAGTGCAGATGAGGTAATCAACCACCTCCTGATGGACTGTGCATTTGCCAAGACAGTCTGGAAAGGGAGGCAATGATCCTTGTCAAGGTTGTTCTGAAACAGCTGCACAACAGAGGACTCTGTGCTCAATGGACTGTTCACATACCAAGATAAAGGTCAAGTGCTGCTGGAAGATCAACAACTCAGTGAAGGATGCACAATACTTGTTGGTTTTCCTATGGAAGGAGATGCCCTCAAACAAATGCTGCCAAATGACACAATCCAAGCTGCAGGAATAAATGCTGAGGGATGAACTGAAGCTTGGTGCAGCCACCTCAAAGGCTTTGTGCAGAAGGACCACAGTCTAGGGTCCTGCAGCCACTGGACACTGGGGTGCTGGCCTCTCAAATGGTTCATGAATATGTTGCTTAAGGAGGAAATTTGAGTGGCACTGATGCATTGTTAAGGAATGTATTGAATTAATGGTACATTGAATGTTTGGAAAGATGAGTCTCAATCATATAGTAAAGTAAATATGCTGCACTGTACTAACCTGAGAGACCACAGAACAGACAACTTGGCATTGTGAGCTTCCACACATTTGACAGAATATCAACTATTCAAATTAAAAGAGAAAAATAAGTAGCTGAGTTTCTTTGGTTTAGTGTACAGAAAGACTGCGTGAATCACTTTGGTAATAAAGGCAGGATCTCAGCACTTTAGAGATCCATTTATACAGCCAAGTTAGAAGGCTGCATGTTACGATCAATAGGATAGCTATGAATAAATCATTCTTGGTGAATTTGAAGTGTTGTACCAAAAGTGTAAAGCAATAATAAGATTTCTAAAACAAAATGGTATCAAACGTTCAATTCCATTTCCAGAAAAATATAAATATCTTCTTCTTCAACAGTCCCTCAGGATTGAGGATCAACTAGAGTCATAAAGTCCGACAGCATGGAAACAGGCCGGTCAGTGACACTGGTCCATGCCGACCAAGATTGTCATTGCTATTGGATTATTATTGTCACTTGTGCAGAGCTACGGTGAAAAATTTGTTTTGCATACCGTTTGTGCAGATCAATTCATTACACA
>JARFYF010000057.1:4605807-4615944 GCA_030265395.1 Rhina ancylostomus | reverse complement strand
TTCTTTTTTATCCCCCCTCATACAGGACCATAAATCTTTCAGTCACATCTTAATCAAGACTCAGCCACCCTTGCTGGCAAGTTGAGATATTAATCTGCAGTTTTTTTTCTGGTAGTAAATTCCTCATTGGAAGATTAATAGCTCCTGAAATTGTTTCACCCCCAACCCCATTCTCCCTCATGAGGCCTTTTGAACTCAAGAGTCCTTACTCAGTCTGGATCTTACAAAAAGAGAGGAATGACTACTGCTGGGACTAAACTAAACTACACAACATTACATAGAACAATTAGAGGACCTACGAGATGAATGAATCCAACCAAGATTGATGCCCTTTGATAACCTCCTCATCAACAACGTTATTTTAAACTCTCAGACTGTCACTTGACTGAAGTATAGAACACTTTCTCCCAAATTCTTCAGCAAGTCCCAGACTCAGTAGCAAATATGGTTGCAGAGACAATAAAAAATAAATGAAAAGAGGGGAAAAGGAAAACAGTAGACATGTCATGACCTCCAAACTGCAGAGCTCTGCAGTGGTGCTGAAATGATGATTCCATTTGAACCAAATTCAACTAAATCCATATGACAGTTGGGAACAGTGGATTTGGCCTTTTAATCCGTATATTTGGATACCCTTTCTTCAAAAGACACTGCACTACTAACTCATTCAAGAGGAATCAACCTTACCAATTACAGCTGCCTTGCTTCTATCACTCATTTTCATCAGAAACAAAGAGCTCATGAGAACAGTCTCTGTAAAATCAACTAAAATCCAATACATTATTTAAATTAATCAAGTTCTAAACTGGTGCTCATTGAAAAGCAAATAAGTAAATGGCTAAGTACATCAGCTATCAGAGTTGCACAAAAAAATCTTAAAGTGAGGATGTCTGAAATCCACAAGAGGACATGCAGTCATTCATGGTACTCTTCACTTCCTTCCCATCAACCCCACCAAAATTAGCACCTGCTTGAGTAAGAGTAACATACCTGAATCTTTGTGCCTGATGGTGCAATGGTCCTGGAAACCGCCTTGCTGGTGAATGATACAGCTGTGCCAGCAGGGATGCATTTGTTTTCTGGTTAGGATTGGCTGCAAGTTTTACCGTAATTGGCTCAACAGCACCTGGTGGTTTGTGCCAATTCAGATTGTTAATAGCTTCATCCGCTTCAGATTTCCTGTCAAAACGAATAAAAGCCACTCCCCTGGACATACCTGAAAATAAAAAAAATCACCACTACCTTAATTACTGAAGTAATTAGGTTTCCAACAATCCATTCAACTTCAGTTTATGAATGTAGTCCATTGATATGTTCCGGTATACATCATTGTTATATCAGTTTCATAAGAACTTTCAAAGTGGAATTTAGATGGATTGCAATTAAAATCACTGAAAAAAAACTCATTGCAAATACTTGGAATCAAATTAGCAAGTAAATAGCACTCATCATAAAAAGTCACAGGTCAGAATTAAACATTTCAATAGTTTTAAAATCAAAGATGCAAATTACTAGCCTTATAAATTCCATTTAACAATGAACTTTTAACATTTAACAGAATTTCTGTTCCATTTAACAGAACTTAACCAATGACGTATTTCCCAGTAGAATTACTGTACCATATATCTATAAACAGATGATGGCTGGAGGTTGGTGGTTTATTTGATAGCTTGCTGGGCCTGAGAGTAGCCACTCCTCCTTTTCTTGACTCACAAGCAATGTCACAAGATATTTTCATCAGCTTTTAGCACTTTTCACCACCTTGCAACATGTGGGTATCCAGTCAAAATAAATCCAAATTAGGATGACTTTCAATGAAGGTAGGCAACCTAATTGTTAAATAACCATACTATTTTCTTTCAATAGATTGTACTGCTGCCCCTTGCCCTGGTTTTGTAAAAATTGCACACGGGTGGATTCAAATTGTGTTCCAACCTCAGATTCTGTGAATTTTATCAAACCATCTGTTTATAGAGTTTAGAGCTCAGCCCAAAACCTCTAAGTTATAAAATGACCCACAAGCATGTTCAGAAAGATTCCTTTTATCATTGAAGGAAATATGAAAGTCACCCACCCGTGACTTGGTCAACAAGAACACGAGATGTAATGATGCGACCATAACGTCCAAATAGCTGCTCTAAATCCTTCTGAGTCATCGTCTTTGGCAGTCCACTCACATATAGGTTTGCATCTTTGATGCTGTCAGAGCTTGGCCGGGCATATGAAACCTTTCAAACAGATAAAAAAAATCATATCCATCACCTACATTAGCAGTTAACCATAGTAACTGTAGTACAGTACGAGTACCTACTTGATCTCGCCTCACCAATCTACCTGTTGCAGATGCATCTGCCCTTGACAGTATCGGTTGGAGTGACCGCCACACAGTCTTTCACAGTGAAATCCCACCTTCACAGTGAAAACACATTTAATTGTGTCATGTGGTGGTAGCACCATGCTAAATGGGGCAGCCTAGCAACTCAGGAATAGGCATCCATGAGGCGCTGCAGGTCATCAGAAGCAGCAGAATTGTACTCAGCCACAATCTGCAACCTCATGGCTTGGCATATTCCCAAATCTACAATTACTGTCAAACCAGGGAATCACCCTAATTCATTGAAGATTATAAGAGGGCATGCCAGGAGCAGCAGATACCTCAGAATGAGGAATCAACCTGGTGAAGCTATAGGACTATAGGCGTGCCAAACAACAAACAGCATGCAATGGACAGAGCTAAGTGAACCCACAACCAACGGATCAGATCAAAACTCTGCCACATCCAGTTGTGAATGGTGATGAACAATTAAACAACTTACTGGAAGATGAGACTCCACAAACATCCCCATTCCCTGATGAGGAGAGCCCAGCACATCAAAAGAAAGCTGAAGCATTTGCAAGAATCTTCAGCCAGAAGTGTCAAGTGGATGATACTCTTGGCCTCCTCCAGTGGTCTTCAGCAGGATAGATGCCAGTCTTCAGCCAATTCAATTTGTTTCACATGATATCAAAAAACAGCTAAAGGCAATGGACAGAGCAAAGCCCATGGGCCTTGAGAATATTCCCACTATAGTACTGAAGGCATACTCGAGAACTTGCTGTGCTCTTAACCAAGAAGTTGTAGTGCAACTACAACACTGGCATCTACCCAACATGGAAAGTTGCAAGGCATATCCTATTCCCAAGAAACATGACAAATCCAACTTGGCCAATTACTGCTCCATTAGTCTAATCTTGATCATCAAAGTGACAGAAGGGATAATCAATAGTGCAACTCACTCAGAGAAGCTGTTTGAATTCCACCAACGTCACTAAGCTCCTGACCTCATTACAGCTTTTGTCAAAGCATGGACAAGAGTTGAACTCCAGGGATTAAACAAAATTAATTGTCATTGATATCAAGGCAGCATGGCTAAACTGAAGTCAATGGGAATCAGAGGAAAACCCACAACTGGTTAGAATCATACCTAGCACAAAGGAAGATTGTTGTGGTGGCTGTAGGTCATTCATCTCAGCCGCAGGACATATATGTAAGAGCTCCCAGACTAGTGTCCTGGGAGCAACATCTTGAGCTGTTTCAATGACCTTCCTTCAATCACAAGGTCAGCAGTAGGAATATTTGCTGATGACTGCAGAACAGTCAGCAACATTCGCAGCTCCTGAAATAATGAAGCAGTCTACATCCAAATGTAGCAAGATGTGGAGAATATCCAGGCCTGGGCTGATAGCTGACAAGTAAAACTTGCACCATTCAAGTGCCGAGCAATGATAATATCCAACAAAAAAAAATCCAGCTATCACTCCCTGACATTCAATAGTACTAACCTCACCAAATCCCCCAATATCAATATCCTGGGGGCTACCATTAACCAGAAACTGAACTGGCATAGCAATATACATAATCTGGCTACAAGAGCAAGTCAGGGGTTAGGAATATTGCAACGAGTAACTCACCTCCTAGCTCCCCAAAACCTGTCCACATACCTACAAGGCTCAAGTCAAGAGTGTGATGCAATACTCTCAATTCTGTGGCAAAGTGCAACTTCAACAAAATTCAAGCAGCTCAAAACTATACAGGACATAGCAGCCTGCTTGATAGGCACCCACTCCACAACCACTCAGTCCAGCACCATCAGTTTTGTATCATCTACAGGATACACTGCAGCAACCATCAAGACTCCTTAGACAGCACCTTCTAAACCCACCACCTCTACCAGCTAGAAGGGCAAAGCACCATTTGGAATTGCCCTCCAAGCCACACACCATCCTGACTTGGATATTTATAGTCATTCCTTCACTGCCACTGGGTCAAAATCCACATCTCAAAGCCTGCAGAGGTTCAATAGGGCAGCTCATAGCAGTGCTTTGCAAGTTGAAGGTCAGGTTGTGCAAATGCAGACAAAAAAAACTGAGTTAGTATACAGATGGATGATAGCAGACAAGGGCAGCAAATACATGGGAACACCAACACGCAGAGGTTACTCCTCAAGCCACACACCATCCTGACTTGGAAATATAATCACGGTGGTTGGGTCAAAATCCTGGAACTCTCCCTAACAGCGTTGTGGGTATACTCACACCTCAAGGACTGCAGTGGTTCACGGAGGCAGTTCACTACCACCTTCTCAAGGGCAACTAGGGATGGACAATTAAATGCTGGCTTAGCCTGTAAAGCTCACATCCCTCGAATCAATATATTTAAAAATTGGCCAGTTCTGATACAGACAGGAAGAGTTAGTTATCTAAAGTTGGAGAATTCAACAGTATTTCAGAAGGCTACAATATTTGCAGACAGAAAATGAGCTGCTGTTCCTCAAGCTTGTACTGGGCCTCATTATAACAGTGCAGGAAGCTACAAATAGATAGGTCAAAGGAGTGGGATGGAGAATTAAAGTGGTAGGCAACCCAAAGCTCAGAGTCACTCCTGCAGACTGAAGGCAGATGCTCCACATAGCAATCACCCAATCTGCATTTGATTTCTCCAAATGAATCACCACTTCACTTGAAGACTATATAGGTCTCTGGATGGTGGAAAGGGAAGAGATAAAATGCAGTGTTACATCTTCTGCTAATGCATAGGAAAGTGCAATAAGATGTGTAATGATTGGCGGGAATGGAAGAATCAAGAATTGAATGATCCCTTTGAAATGCCAGAAGGGGAGGGGCGGGGAATATGCATATTATGATGGAATCCTGTTAGACTGACAGAAATCACAAATTAATGAATATTAATAACTTTGCTAACATGCTTATTGATTTAATTGCCACTGGACTATATTTACAGAACATCTTTTTGAAACATATTGCTGTTGGATAATTCATCAGTATTTAATTTAGTTTTATGAACAATGTCTTCTTATGCTCTTCTTTTCCTTTCTAAATTTGTATTATGTGTCTACTAACACAGTTAGCATCTTCCAAGAATGCACAAAAGCAAACAGCCGAGTGTATCCCATTTTCTCAGGATTTTGTCTCTGATAAAAGCTTTAACTTCATTTTCACCGAGAATCATGGCTGCATGGTTATGCTTCAATGCCAACTAACAATTTTATTTTTGTGTGCTGTTGACAAATGAAATCTGGAAGTGCAAAATTTTACAAATATCTAGTCATCCAGCAAGGAATTCAGTTGAAGAGTCCAGAAAGGCATCATATTTTAATCGAGTTATTTTATCTCAGCTAGGGCAACAATATGTTGCCACTAGTTTGGTAACTTATCGCTACTGAGAAAAAGATAAAGCACGCTTAGAACACAACAAATCAACGATGCAAGGAGGAAACGGATGGTGGGTGGGGGAAAGAGATAAGGATTTAAAGCTCATCATCTTCCTAGACTTCAGGTCGAGAATGAATTTGTTCCCGTCCAGTTCTGCAGCTTCTGATTTGGCTGTTAAAGCATGTGCATGGCCTGCAGACTTTGAATAGGTCAGGTTAGTAGATATTTGAGAGATTTCTGTCATATTTTCTTGGCTCACGTCCTCCTGGAGAGACTCCAGGTGTGTGGTGTCTTTCTGGATTCTCCTTCTTCACATCGTGGGCTAGGAGTTCTCACAGGTCAATGAAGAAATTATCCTCCCCCACAAACAAAGACTTTGAAAACACCCTTAAGACATTTTCTCTATCCTCCTAGAAATTTCTAGGTTGGAGCTTGGAGTGGTTGTTTTGGGTGTCTTGTATCAAGTGTGTGGATGGTGTGGTCTGCCCTTTCCAAGTAGTTGAGCATAAGCAGACTTGCAATAAAAGGCATATTGGTCTGGGAAAAGACAATGTTCTAAAGTACATGGCATAGAATGCTCTTCTCATCCAGAAGATTATAAACAACCTGAAGACTCCCAATCAACAGGAGACAGCCCATAGTTCTCTGTCTACACCAATGTTCACCATAATTAGCACCTGCGAGGGAGACTCTTCCCTTTTCACCAGGTAACACCAGCAGGTTTTGCTGAGACTGAACAGAATGCCCAGATGCTAATGAACCATAGCATAAGCCTTTAATGGACTGGAAACCACATGCCTCAAGGGAAATAAAAGCTGATCTGCAAACACCCTAAGGTGGAGGTTCAACAAAAAACTTGTGCCCTTAAAAAAAAGGTGGTGGGTGCAAGAATGCAGGATATCTAGCAACTAGCTATAACAACCTGCATGGATTCTTAAATGCTGTCAAGACCATTCATGGCCCAAACATCCAAGGACCTATCCTAATGAGCCAAGAAATAAGAGCTTATCAAGGAGAGTGAGGCATTCGGCATCCAGCATCCACTAGCAAAATTATCCTCTATTCCACCCCATAAAACATTATCCAATCCAGTCTCATTGCTTTCACAGTATGACAAGAGGATGAAATAGCCAGTGCAGCTGGAAAATAACAAGGTTTCTGGAGCAAACAGCATCACTTCTATAACATGGCAGAAGGACTCCCTTCTGAAGGAAGTTGCTTCATGATCAGGACATCACTGAGAAAGGATATGACCATCTTCAGGAAAGGTTCCAAACTTGATTATGGAAAGTACAGGATGATTCTTGCTGTCTGTCATGGGGAAAGTCATTGCAACAATGTTCTTCAGTGGTCAAAGAGTTACTGTGTAGCAGAATGGATTCTTCAATGAAGAGGTACAGTGGCCACGGCCTTCATTTACATGACAACTCCAAGTAAAATGCAGGGAACAGCATCAAATACTATAGAGTCTTTCTTAACCTCACAAAAGAAATTGATGATGCCAACCAAGGGGAATTGGGGAGAAACCTTCTCAATTTGACTATCCACAGCACTTCACTTCCTTTCTACTCCTACTAAACAATGACATGCAAACTCTGATTTTAACTAGCAAGGAACACCAAAGACCCAATCCCCATGCAGAATAACATCAAGCAAGATCATGCCAGTACTCCAACTCTGTTCTCAATCTTCCACATCGTTATATTCCACCTCATCTCCATTAAGCTACCCAATAGAGTGCAACTAATCCACAGGAGGAATGGGAAACCGTTGATTTCATCAGCTCCTCTCTAGGGCAAAGATCACTTCCATCTCAGTCATCCAGCTGTAGTATGTAGGTGACATTTGCCTGTGTACACACTTGGAGGCTGCGTTCAAAGCCATTGTTAGCTTTTTTCCTGAATGCTTCACTAAATACCCATAAGACAAAAAGTGTGTACCAAACTTCCTCACTGCATAGTACAGCTGCTCAACACAGAGGTAATGTAGGTAGTGCAGCTGTCTCACAGCTCTGCCATCTCAGGTTCAATTTTGTCCTCAAGTGTTGTCTGTATGGAGTGCATATTCTCCCTGTGACAATGCAAGTTTCCTCTGGGTGCTCTTGTTCCTTGCACATTCCAAAAGATGTACTGGTTCGAGATTAATTAGGTACTGTAAATTACCCCAAGTGTGAGTGGGTGGTGAGAGAACCAGGGGAGTTGTTAATGGGCATGTGTTAGAGAATAGGATACAGGGAAACAAGGTAATAAAATTGCCTTCAGAGTTGGCATAGATTTGATGGGTGGAATGGCCTTCTTCTATCTCATCAGGAAATATAGAAGCAATAAAAGTGCACAATGAGACCCTGGAAAATTCAGATCATTTCCCCTATTTTGGGAGCCATTAACCTTAGCAAAAAGTTTAGACACACTGAAATAATATTGCTTTAAGATCTTACCTTTATAGTTTTTGATTGCAGCCTCAGACCATTGAGCGTATTAATAGCTCTCTCTGCATCTTTAGCGTCCACATAATTCACAAACCCATATCCGAGGCTATGCCCTATTTTAAACAAATTGTTTTGTCAGCAACATCCCAGTTAATATTTCTTAGCATTATCTTTTCACATTCCAGTTTCCATTTAAAGTAATTTACTTAGGACAAAGTTTTGTCAACTGCATTGTCTGAAAATAATTGCTTACACGAACAGGTGCAGAAACTAAAGCACTACTGACTATAATTTTCTCAAAACCCATTATCAAATTAATGTTAATAATTCCTGGGCATATACTGCACATAAAATCCCCTGCATCTGAATAAAACCCAGGAGTTAAGGCATGTTCCAAAGAGAGACTGACAGAGTGAAGCAGCTCTCTCATGAAACACTAGAATTTCTATAAAAAGCCAGCCTGGCCTTGGATCAGCAGTCAAGACTATGCATCACGTTTCCTTTGGGATTTTTGTTTCTTTTCCAAGCATCTGCAGCATAAAAATTGCAAGCAATATCAGCAATATGTCAAAACCAAAAAACTATAAATTGTACTAAATTTGATCTATAGAACTACAGTATGCTGACTGAATAAAATAAACTTCATAATTCATAATCCATCCTCACACCAAACTGAAACTGGGATATAAACCGAACCAAATACAGAAGTAACATTGTCCAGTCGATCCTTTGCAGTGTACATTTACTGGAACAATGACAGCACTGGGAGAGCACAAAAATATATTTGTTCAGTTTCCATTAAATTAGAATTTCATGCACGTAACTTCTTGCAGCCTTTGCGGACCAGAGCAGAGACTGCAGGAAGGATGAGCAAACTGACCATAGCAATGTGGCACAGGGGACCACTCAAGCTCAGGAGGGAAAAGGAATAGAATACTGAAAGGGGATAGCATAATTAGAGGGATTTTGTTCTATGTAGCACAAGTTTCAAAGGCTGTGCTGCCTGCCTGATGCCAGGTGTTGGCAATGTCCTTAAGTCTGGAGAGGAACTTGGAATAAGAGGGGTAAGTCCTAGTTGTCATAGTTCACATGGGAACCAATGACATAGGTAGGACAAAAGGAGCTACTTCTGGAGGGTCATCAACAGTTCAGATCCTAATATAAAAGAACCACAAAAAAAATCTCTAGATTATGACCCGAGCCACGTGCAAAATGGCATTGACGCAATAAATTCAGAGAGTTGAATGTATGGCCCATCGATTCGTGTGGAAGAAAAGGGTTGCAATTGTTTGGATTCTGCACCGGTTCTGGGGAAGAGGGTGCTGCTCTTTTGGAACGGGCTTTACCAGTGTCCGAATGAATTAAATAACAAGAGCATGTCCATGCGTGCTCTCTCGCACCTGCTGGAGGGGATGCAGAATGTTCTGGTGAGAGGAAATTTATAAACCTAGAGAAATGCCAATGGTGCATGGTGGGGAATTGGATGATAATCAGTGTCTGTCAGAAAAGGCCAAAGAATACAAACATAGTAATATACCTCCAATTGAAATCAGACTAAAAAAAAGTAAAAAGACATAACTATTCTCTGAATACATGTAGCATTCCAAACAAGATTGATGAATTAATGGCACAAGCAAAAATAAATGGGTACAATCTAACTGCTGTTATGTAGACATGTTTGCAAAGTGACCATGGCTGGGAATTAAATATTCCAGGATACTTTCAGAGAAGGTAGGCAAAACGGAAAAGGAAAAGTAGTGCTGATAAGAGAGAATGGGACAAAGGCTATGGAGGGAGAGACAGAACAAGGATGAGAGAGAAAGAAAACAGGGACAACAAAAGGGAGAAAGAAAGAGAAAGTTAAGTGACAATTGTTTACAGGGCTACAAACAACATTGGAAAATACAGGGCAGGACATCAGGGAAATTAGTAGTAGAAGTAACAAGGATCATGTAATAATCACATGGAGCTTTCACCTACACACACACACATATATA
>JARFYF010000057.1:4374200-4384737 GCA_030265395.1 Rhina ancylostomus | reverse complement strand
GTTGTGCCGATTGGTTCAAGAACTGAATGGTTGAAGGGAAGTAGCTGTTCCTGAACCTGGTGGTGTGGGACTTCAGGGTTCTGTACCTCCTGCCCGATGGTAGTTGCGATAAGATGGCACAGCCCGGATGGTGGGGATCTTTGACGACGGATGTTGTCTTCTTGAGGCAGCGCCTCCTGTAGATACTACTGATGGTGGGGAGGGATGTGCCCATTATGTATTGGGCAGAGTCCACTACCCTCTGTGGCTTATCACATTCCTGCTCATTCGAATTGCCGTCCCAGAATGTGATGCAACCAATCAGGATACTTCCAACAGTACATCTATGGAAGTTTGTTAGAGTGTTCGGTGACGAGTCGAACCTCCTTAACCTTCTAAGTAAAGACGCTGGTGGCCTTCCTTGTGACTGCGCCTATGTGCTGGGCCCGGCACAGCAGGAAGAACAGACCCAGCCTCTCCAGTCTCTCTTCATAACTGAAACACTCCATCCCAGGCAGCAACCTGGTAGGTCTCCTCTGCACCCTCTGCTGGAGATATCACAGCCCTATCACGTCTTTAGTGTGGTGACCAGAACTGCACACAGTACTCCAGCTGAGGTCTGACCAATGCTTTATAAAGTTGGAGCAGAAAATGTTCACTAGAAGCTCTTGGACACAAACAGGATTTGGTGTAGAACCATTAGAGTGGAGAAAAGCTATTCAGTCCAGAATCCTTCCACCAATGGGGTCAGTTCAGGAACGTGGACACCTCTGTCATGTCTCCTCTCAGCCACCCCGATGGACAAATAACAACCCCACCTTCTGTGGTCTTTCTGCATAGCTGAAGCTCCTCATCCCAGGGAAGATGATACAAAGTCATTGCTCTATGCCCTTTAATGCCCTTCTTAAGGTACAGTTCACTCAGAACAAGACTCAGTTCTCCAGTTATGGACAGACCAGAGGTTCAGCATAATTTTGTTAGTTGTTGGGGGATTTCCACCATTTCTGGTGCCATTTTAATTGGATTGCAAGAAGTGGCTGTAGGAATGGCAGAGGCTCTGGTCTGAATTAAAGCAACACTTACTTCACTGGGGAAGCATCTTAAAGGTGTAGAAGACTAAGCAACCGAACACAACACAGGTGCAAGGGGCTCCACTCTCTCCTTTAATAGTCCTGGGCTGAAAGAGTCATGTTACATTTCACACAACATCCTCTGTGTACATTGCTGCTTTTAACGCAATGGGGGATCCCAAAGTAAAAGGGGTTGATATCAGGGACTTCCAAACCCAGGATTTTTATAACAAGTTCCTTAAAACTAATTCTCTTTAAATGTGATAAGCTGCACAACAAATTTATTCAACAATATGTTATTATCAGAATATATCAACAGTAACTCAACTATAAAAAGTAGCCACAAGCAGTCATAAAAGCCCAGCCACTAGAGGCCACTGTTAACCACATTTTGCACAACATTACTCAGTTTTGTTCAAAATAGCTTGGAGGTTTATCACAGAATACGCAACACCTTTTAACTGATTGGCATTTTTCATCTTGTTCTGCATTTAATAGATGCTTTCAAGTGCCATGGACCTTCTGCCTGTCAATTCTAAATAAAATATTTACACTTTTTATCTGGTTACTATTTTCAGATCCAGCATCTCACTACAGCTTGTGGGATCTTGCTGTGTACAAATTAGCTACTGTGCTTCCTACCATATAATAGTTTCAATGTTTTTTCATTGGATTCACTGAGGCATGAAAGGCACTATAGGAATGCAAGCTTGATCAAATGCTGAAGAATATTAGAGACACAGGAGACTGCAGATGCTGGAATCTGGAGCAGCGAACAATCTGCTGGAGGAACTCAGCGGTTCGAGCAGCATCTGTGGCAGGAAAGCAATTGTCGACATTTCGGGTTGAAACCCTGCAGCAGGACTGATACTGATGCAAGATTTCAACCCAAAACATTGACGATTCCTCTCCCTCCACAGATGCTGCTTGACCCACTGAGATCCCCCAGCAGATTGGTTGACTATTCACTGTTTAACATAACCTTTTATCATACTCGACTAGGTTTTCAACATTTGTGGCTCTATTGGAATATGAAGGAGCCCACAACAGAAGGACAAGACTGGATAGTATGGGAGTGCTGGGGTATGTGAATGATACACAGAGAAAAGACTGTCCCTTTCACATATACCAGATGAAACCACTATTGTATAAGTTCATGCTGCTCACTCTCCATTGCTAACTCATAGGCCATTATCTGATCATTAGTCATTAGTCTTTGAAGTCACGGAAGCACAGAACTGTTACAATGCAGAAGGTTTGACCCATCCATTCTATCCTGGCTCCACTACAGCTCTTTCCCTCTCAAGTTCCTGACAGATCCCAACTGTAAGCCAGAGTGACTCTGCTTTCACTGTCCCGCAAGAAGTGAACTTCTGGTCACTATCACAACATTTCGCTCAACTTCACAATGCTAGTAATGCCAAAAGCACCCAGAAATACCGAGTACAAATCACAAAGTAGAAATGGCTGAGGTTGCCGGGAGTTCTGTACCGAACTGTAGCCACTCACTGTACAAACTCTGGTTTGGACCTTTGGCATTTGATTACTCAAAGGCTCCAAATGTGCAGATGGACTGCTGCTGTCAAATCCATCACCACAATCTGCTGCTGGACTGAAGAAGTTCCAAGTGATTCTGATGCAATTATTTACAATTATTAAGGGTCTGGACAGAGTAGATAGACACGAGAGATTGCAGATGCTGGAATCTGGAGCAACACACAAGATGCTGGAGGAACCCAGCAGGTCAGGCAGCATCTATGGTGGGCAATAGACAGTCAAAAATTTGGATAGAGACTTTTCATCTGGCCTCAACCCAAAATATCGACTGTCCATTTTCCCCCATAGATGCTGCCTGACCCGCTGAGTTCCTCCAGCATCTTGCAGATAGTGAGACACTGTTCCCATTGGTGGAGGAATCAAGAACCAGGGGACATAGAATGAAGGTGATTGGCAAAACAACAAATAGAGAAATGAAGAGAGATGTTTATGCAGTGAGTGGTTCAGATGTGGAATGGATGGGCGGATGGTGTAGTGGAGGCAGATTGAATTGTAGCATTGAAAATGGAGCTAGATAAATACTGGTGGGCCTGTGGGGAGAGACCTGGGTGGGACTGGTTGGAATGCTCATAGAGCTGGTACAGACTTGATAGACTGAGTGATCTCCTTCTGGGCTGTAATTCTGTGATTCTATCTGGTCAGGAGAAGAGATTTATTTGCGTAATGTCACAGCTTCGACCCTTCTATCAGAGACAAACAAAGACAGATACGACATTGGGTTTATTGTACATCCGTGAATGGGATATGACAATTGGTGTATGTGATATAAATTGTTGTGGTATTTATATTTAAGTTGTGTAACAAGATACTGATGTGCCGTCCATCATCTGTGACGTCCCCACTGAACTCTTGCTGTTCCTTTCTTTATTTTCCTTCATGAATATCTCTGGTCTGGACCTCAATGGTATGGGTCCAGTTCCAGGAATCATCATTCTCCTGGTCTTCCCTGATCCAGATACAGAGGGCCCATTTACTGGCTCAAAGTGACCCAGTGTCTAGTGATATTGCCCTGATTGGCAGCAGGGCCCTGTCATGGTTCTGAGTATTGGCCCTCAATTTGGCCCCTTTAATGCCTTGTTGTACAGCACATGGATTCCATGCTGGACTGATTGCATAATGACACACACCTGAGCCCCATCAGGGGCCTAGCAGAAGTACCTGGGTTTCTCTACCACTAGTTGCCAGAGTATTGGTCAACCGTTGGCTCTTGGCTACTTAGAGTGATGTACGCTAGCGCAGTCCTGTGTTCTCTATTCCTGTGCGAAGATTCAGTTCGTGTTGGGATTCCTACTCAGATCTCCGAGGCAAGATTCCTTCCAGTTGTGACCAGTGTTTGGTCCTGAGGAAAGATCCTGACTCTAGTCCTGTCCCAGTGTGCTGCATTTAAGTTCTCTGAGCTTGCTCTTTGAGAGGGAGAGAAAAAAAAGAAAGTCGGGAGGAGATGTGGTATGGTGCTGGCACAGCAGTTGATTTGCTAGGCTGGTAACTGAGAGGTCAACAGAGATGTGAATTCAAATCCCATTG
This sequence comes from Rhina ancylostomus, assembly GCA_030265395.1. Taxonomy (NCBI): domain Eukaryota; kingdom Metazoa; phylum Chordata; class Chondrichthyes; order Rhinopristiformes; family Rhinidae; genus Rhina; species Rhina ancylostomus. Next base: position 4,380,607 of record JARFYF010000057.1, on the reverse strand, counting down.
TGGTAACTGTGGAACTTAAATTCAGTTAAATAACACTGTTTGGAAGTAATTACAAATAAATGAGATATATTTTGAGGGATAACACAGTGGGTGTGGCAGGGAGCTCTGTGGCCTCACATTGGAGGATAGAAAGGAAGGTGATGCCTGTGTAGTTTGCACGTTCTCCCAGTAACCATGTGGGTTTCCCATTGGATGCTCTTGTTTTCTTCCCACATCCCAAAGACATGCTGGTAAGTTCATTGGCTGCTATAAATCATCCCCTAGTGACAAAAGCACCAAAGGGGAGTTGATAGATGTGTGAGAGAATGAGTTGCAGGGCTGCAGGCGAAGGGGAATGGGACTGGTGGGATTACTCCGCCGGGAGCTGGCAGAGACCCAATGGACTGAATGACCTCCTTCTACTGTTAGAGAAAGCTGGAATAGGGAAGGAGAGAGCCAGAATGACAGAGGGACAAGGGATAGGGATGGAGAGCATTGGAGGATAGAAAGGAAGGTGGGAGTTGGGAAAGAGATGGAAAGAAGGGTGAGTAGAGTTGCCAATACTTCCATGATGGGATGGGTAGCTATGTATTTAATTGGGTAGGGTGGCCACTCTGCACATTATTGACATGAAATGCCTATTTTCTGTATAATTTTTCTTGACACTGGCACCTAACCTCAACATATCAAGTCCCAAATGGGTCCTGAGCTGAATGAGTCAAGGAAACTGTGTATCCAAGTGTCACCTAACAGAGACATAGGGGCAAGACTTGGAATTCTGTGGCAAGCAGTGTAAGAGTTAATTCACAGCTATCTCAAAGGGAGAACTTCCGGACAGTTGTAATCTTTCCTTTGGAGGCAAAGCAAGCTTCACCCTCCATCCACCAACCTCACACACACACACACACACACACACACACACACACACACACACACACACACAGTAACAATAAGATCCTCAACAAGCACGCCCACAAACAACAGATCCCTCCCACAAACAGCAAGCCCCTTTCCACACACAGCAGGCACCTTCCAAAAATAAACTGCCCCCTCACACTAAGCCCTCCCATATTCAGCCATTGACCTCCCCACCACAAAACCCATGCCCATGGTAAGCTCCAATCACCAGTCTCCTTCTTCTCAAGCAGTCCCTCAGAGTTGAAGTTGACTTGTTTCCACTCCAGTTCTGCAGGTTCTGAGGTGGCTGATGAGGCAGGAAGTTTGTGATAGGGAAGGTGGGTAGTTTGTGAGGCGGTGTGCTCCTTCTGCCACTTACACGGGGCATCTGTGTGCTCCCAATGCATGGTTTTAGGTTTGCAATACCATCCCGAAAGCTCCTTCTTCAAGTTGAGCAGTCACGGGACAAGGATTCCCAGGAGTCAGAGGGGATGTTGCACTTCCTCAAGAAAGCTTTAAGCACATCCTCTAATCTCTTCTTCAGTCCTCCTGGTATTTTCTTCCCTTGATAGTATAGGGTATCTGCTTTGGGAGTCTGATGCAGGCATGTGAATGGCAAGGACTGACAAATGTAGCGGACTGACAAATGTAGCCAACTGACTGTAACCAGAGCCTTACTAATGGTGAAGATGGCCATTGGCCTGGGAGAGGGCACTGAACTTGATTGAGTTGGGAGCATTTTGCAGAGACGTTGGTGTCTTTTCTGTGCCTGGAGGTGCCTGCTGTAGGTTGTCCTGGTATTAGAAGCATCTAGGAGGGCAGGGAATACTGCCCAGCAGACCATGAGTTTTGTGCCAGGTCTGAGGTTTTGATCTTCAAACACCCTTTCCTTCAATCGACCAAAGGCCGGGCTAGCTCATTAAAGCTGGTGAAGTTCATCATCGATACCTGTCTTCCAACAGTTCTTCTTGCTTCGGTGTTGTACCCAACCTCCTATAGAGGGACTTCCCTACTGCTACAGAAAAAAATCATCACCAGGGTCACATTAATCTCTTCCTTCCAGTGACCAAATAACTGCTCCCAGAGTCACAGTGAAGATTCCATCTGTCCAGCGGCACGAAGCACATGACTGAGTAACAACTCCAAGAAAAATTAACAGAACAGCCTCAGCTACTTTACAAGACCCTTTTCAACCTCACTAAAGTCTGTGAGGGAACATGGAAGGTTGTCCTGATATTCAGCTTCCCAGAGCAATTCATCTCCATCTTACATTTGCTCCATGACGGTGTACAAGCTATGATGTTAATCAATAGGTCTGCAACAGAGCCAATCTCATTGAAAAATGGTGTCAAATGAGCCTGCAGCATTGTCCCAAAATATACCTCAATCTTTTTCACCACAATGCTGCACCTACCTCCAACAAATTTACTGCAGGAGTACAGCTAATCTTCAGAGCTAGTGGGAAACTGTTCAATCTATGGTGACTACAGTCCAGAATAGAAGTCACCCGATCCTCAGTTATCAAACTGCAGTATGCAGAGTCGTAGAACATAGAACAGACCCTTTGGCCATGACTTTGTGCTGAACTAATTAATTAATTAATATTAAAGAGATACTAATAGTCTACTTTATCTATGCCTCTCATAATTTTATAAACTCCTCCGCCACTCCAGAGAAAACAACCTAAGTTTGTCCAACCTCTCCTTATAGCACATGCCCTCTAATCCAGGCAGCATCCCGGTAAACCTCTTCTGTACCCTGTCCATAGCCTCCACGTTCTTCCTATAATGGGAGGGCGGGGAGACAAGAATTGAATGCAATAATCCAGATGCAGCCTAACCAGAGTTTTATAAAGTTGTAACATAACTTCCTGACTCTCGAACTCAATGCCTCGACTAATAGAGGCAAGCATGCCATATGCCTTTTCTACCAGCCTTTCAACCTTTGCAGCCGCTTTCAGGGAGCTATGGAATTGGATCTGAGATCCCTCTGTACATCAACACTGTTAAGGGTCCTGCCAATAACTGTGTACTTTCCCTTTACATTTTATCTCCCAAAGTACAATGCCTCACACTTACCCGGACTAAACTCCACCATTTTTATTTTGTTGTATATGTATAAGATAAAACAGAAAAAATACTTATGTTACACTTTGTCAAAGTGTCGTGAAATGGCTTTATCTCCTATTTCTCTGGGCAGAGAAATATGCCATTTCTCCATCCATATCTGCAATTGATCTATATCCCGCTATATCGTTTGGCAACCTTCTGCACTATTCACAATGCCACCAATGTTTGTGTCATCTGCAAACTTCCTAACCTGCCCATTCACGTTTTCATCCAAGTCATTTATATACATCACAAACAGCAGAGGTCCCAGTATGGATCCCTGTGGAACACTTGTCACAGACCTCTAGCTAGAATAAGACCATCAACCACTACCCTCTTCTATGGGCAAGCCAATTCTGAATTGAAATGGCCAAGTCATCATGCATCTCAATCTTCACTGAAGCATATAAGAGGATGCACCTTACACTCAACATTGCAAGACAAAGATCCTTTACCAAGCTGCCCCCACTGCACCACACTGCCCTCCAACAAGAAAGGTTTCCCTCAGATATGTGACCCACTTCCCATATCTCACAAACCTGCCTTGTGTTTAAAGTACATGTTGGCTATTCTATCACAGTGGCTCAAAGACGATATTCACCTCATTCCCTGTTGCAGTGAGAATGGGAAAAGTTTCACCACACCCTCAAAGTTGCCAGCCATTTCGTGACATTTTGACAAAGTGTTACAGAAGTATTTTATCTATGTTTTATTTTGTACATCTAACAACATAAAAAGCCTTGAAGGCTTGGTATTCTGCTCCCTTTGTTATTTCATTCTAAGGTGGTCCTTCTGTCAGCCTTCTCCCCAACCTTTGCATGAGCTGCAGGAAGCTTCATCCTTGAAACAGGTTGTGGTTTCCATGGCAGTGAACTGTGACACGGCAGACTCTGCATCTCTGTAATCAGTCAGGACAGAAACAGCTGCTCCTCATCCCAGGAAAATGTCACGTTGACAGTGTTACAATCAGCAGCTGGGCCGACCGTCAACAGATCCAGAGTAAACATATCAGAGTAAAAAGCCGCACTAAGTACACCACATGGAGTCAATCACCCTGCACAGAATCTGCAGCCCATGAGCCAATGAGCACCAATCTGGGGTGTGAATTTATACTCGTTTCCACTTGTGATATTAGTCCAATCCCCACAGATTTGACAGAAACCAGGGGAAAAGGTAGAACAACCATAAATCTTGGGTGAGTTAGATGCAAAAGTCATGATTTCCACCTTCTTTTACACTGGTAGAGGATTCATTTTGCTTGGCTCAGCCCTGCCCTGCAAACTGGCTGCAACCCAGGTCAAGGTTGCAAGATCCATCATCTGGCTGATTCAGGTTGTTGACATTACTCCTATTTCTCTGGGCAGACAGATATTAGTGGGCATCTTTTAAAAGTTCACTGTATCAAAAAAAATTAATTTGCTGACTAATTTAATAAAGCTGGATGAGTATAGTTTATTGAAGTGACACTTACTGATTTTAAATCAAGATACTTACAGGTAGAGACAGAAATCTTGATTAAAAATGCTTAGTTAAACTGATAACAGATTTTCAGCTGTACTAATGAAATTGGACTAGGTTACTGTTCCTAAGGTAGACACATCAAGGAATACCTTATAATAGAAAGATTACACTGCCTGATTGTACTAGTCCATGGATAGTTTTATGTTTGTGATTATACAAGTGAATTTTAATGGAAACTTGAGCTGTAACCCAACAGTACCATATAAAATGCATCTCCAAGACAACTCCCGATTGATTGTTCCAGGTCATTTTACTGATGAAACCCTCCCCAGTAGTGGCTCAATGATGGTACTCTTGCTCTTAATCAGAAGACTGAGGCTTTACTCTAAAACAGAAACTGCTGCAAACTCTCAGCAGGTGAGAAAATGTTTCAGGTTCGAGACCCTTCATCAGAACTGACAGACCTGAAATGTTGACAGTGTTTCTCTTTCTACAGATGCTGCCCAACCTGCTAGGTATTTGCAGCTTTATCTGTTTTCATTTCTGATTTCCAGAACCTGCAGCTTTGGTGATTTTCCAGGCTTACTCTGGATGCTTGAGCACGCCACTGAGGCTGACACTCTGGTGCAACTCGGAGGGAGCACCAGAGTTTCAGAAGTGCTGTCTTTCAAATCACTTTGTTAAACCATGACCCACCTTAGTGGGACAAATGGGATTGCACTGCATTATATAAAGAAGAACAGAGATCTCTCCCTTGTATCCTGGCTAATACAGGAACAGATAATCTGAATGTTATTTTTGTTTTGCCTTTTGGTTCTTGCTGTGCATGACTTGGTGCCCACATTTCCAAGACTACACCAGTGTCAACACTCTTAACGTACTTAATTGGTTACAAAGCACCTTGGAATGTACAATGGTTGTAAAAGCTTACAACTAAATACCTGTTTCTTTTTCTTGCTCCTTAGATTGAGGTAGCATGTAATATTGATTTTGTTTCAACACTGTCTCTGTCAATTTCCACTGCTCTATTTAAGAGCCTCATTCAAAAGAACAAAAGTCATTCTGAGTTAATGCCTATATGCCTGTTGCTATCAGTCACCTCACTTAGAAAGTTAATTTCAATAATTCTTTTAGGCCTGTATGCCCTGATAAAGTGACCAGCAAGTCCTTGTTTCAATACAACTATGAAACAAAGTCAATAAAAAAATTAGAAATAAACATCAACATATTACATTGGAAATTAGGAGCAGCACAGTGGTGCAGCTGATAGAGCCACTGCCTCACTGCTCCAGTGACCCAGTTTCATTCCTGACCTCCGGTGCTGTCTCTGTGGAGTTTGCACATTCTCCCTGTGATCTCTGGTTTCCTCCAGGTGCTCCAGTTCCCTCCCACATCCCAAAGTTATGCAGGTTGGTAGGTTAATTGATCACTGTAAATTGTCCCTGGCGTGTGGGCGAGTGGGCGAATCTGGGGGAATTTGAGAGGACGTGGGCAAAATAAAGTAGATTTAGTGTAGGATTTATGTAAATGGTAGTTGATGGTCGGTACAGACTGAGTGGGCTGAAGGACCTGTTTCTGTGTTGCATGGCTCTATAAATCTAATGTGCTCTTGAAAAATATTTGGGTTTCAATTTCTTGAAACTTTTGAGGGCAGCATGTTACTTAAGCATAGAGTTACACTTCCTCACAATGATGGAAATCCTACATCACACAATGTATTTTTGACCATTCACTCATCTGCAGCACTTGAAGACAGTGACTTATCCTTGAGGAATGATTTCACAGTCAGCACATTCCCTTACTAGCTTGTTCAATGTATAGCTGGTGGGTACCACAGACATTTCTGATCATACTGGGGTGGGCAACAACCTATTCCCCTCCTGCTTAGGTGGCTAAAATGGAGCCCTCCTGCCTTGGAGTCAGAGTTTACAGGTTGAAGTCCACTCCAGATTCATGAACTAC
>JARFYF010000057.1:4353490-4371068 GCA_030265395.1 Rhina ancylostomus | reverse complement strand
CATGGAATCCATGTGCTGGACAACAAGGCATTAAAGGAGCCAAATTGAGGGCCAGAACTCAGAACCATGACAGTATGTGGTAATAGTAAATGCAACAATAAGTACAGTGACAAGCCCAAAGCAACAGAATGGTGCATGGTATAGTAGTGCAAACTGAGGTCGCAGGGAACTGAGCACACAATGCTGGGGAGCACCAGTGTTAAGGGATAGGGTGGATGAAATGTTATAACCAATTCTAACCGACTGAGGTCTGTCAGTCAGGATGTCTAAAAGCCAGTTACGGATAGGGCCCTAAGACCAAGGGCTAAGAGTTTAGCTATAAGCATATTAGGTATTATAGTGTTGAAGGCTGATCAGTGAATAAAATTCTGACATATTGTACGTATTATCAGAGGTGATACAGAACTGAATATAGTGCAAGGGAAATATCCTCCATCGACTGATTTTTCCTGTATGCAAATTGCAGGGGGTCTCGATGTCCAGAAGGCTAGTGCTGATCTGAGCCATTATCAGTCTTTCAAAGCACTTCTTTACAGTCAATATTAGAGCTACTAGTCAAAGGTCATTGAGACAGGGCACTATGCTTTTCTCAGAGACTAGAATGATGGAGGTTTCCTTGAAACAGATGGGAACAGTAGACTGAAGTGAGAGGTTGATGATGTCAGCAAAGATAAAGCCAGTTGATTGGCACATGATTTCAGAACCCATACAGGGACTGCAAAATAAAGGATCTGTCATTTAAAACTGAGGTGCATAGAAATTTCTTCTCTGAGTGGGTAGTGAACCTCTGGAATTCTCTGCCCCTGAAGATAGTAAAGGCAAGATCATTATATATATTTAAAGTGGAGATAATTTGAAAGATTGAGGAATTGAGGATTACGGGGAACTGGAATAGAAGAGGAGTTGAGGCCAGTATCGATCATTTACGATAGTACTGAATTTATGATAGTACTGAAAGGTCGGCTTGAGGGGCTTAGTGGCCTAGCCCTGCTCCTGCTTTCTTGTGTTCTTATGAAATGAAATATGAAAAAGGCCTGACAATATGGAAGTGGAAGGAGGAAATAGGCAATGAAACTCATCTCAGTGTGAAATAGGATAATAACACAGAGAGCATTCTGGCAGAGTCTGAGTAGTTTGGGAAGGAACAGGTACTGATGATAAAAGTGTGGAGTTTGCGTTGAATTGAACTATGGCAGTGTCCTTGGCCTTCCAAATGGTTAATTGAAAAGAAACTCGTGGAGCTGGTTGTTGGACAATTAGAGGCAGTGGAAGGGCTGACAGAGGAGGTAGAATAGAGCTGATGTTGAGATGTTTTCACTAGTGGAGGTGTCACAAACAAGGGTATAGCGGTAAGTCAGGAGCCAGTCATTTAAAACTGAAGCATGTAGAAATTTCTGCTCTCAGAGGGGACTGAATCTCTGGGATTCTCTGTCCCTGAGAGTGCTGGAGGCCAGGTCATTAGATATATTTAAGGTATCAGACTGGTATCAAAAGTAGTACAGGATTGAAAGTTTCTTGGGATGCTTTGGATCTGATTGAATAAATAAAAATGGAACCAAGTCAACAGGTCTGCTAAATGGTAGACTTAAGTTGAAGTGTTGTGACCAACCATGTCAAAATATTGAAGGTAAAGGATGGACAATACACTAGGGTCACAGTTGCAGTAATTTGATCTGTGAATTATTTTCAGACCAATTCAATGCTGTGCCAACCTGATTGGAGAAATTCAAACATGGAGCTTTGGGAGAGCCAGTAACAATGTGTGAGGAAACAGTTTTAGAAATACATAATAAAAACTGAAAAGGTTATCAATCTGAAATGTTAATTCTGTTCTCATCTCCACAGATGCTGCCCGACCTGCTGAGTACTTCCAGCATTTTCTGCTTTTATTTAGGATTTGCAGCATCTGCAGTATTTTGCTTTTAGGAAAGTCGTGCATCTTGAGGCACAGATGGTTTGCTTCGTGCCGATTCTGTCAGCAAACTGTCAGTTTGATAAGGTTAACTGATAACGACAGATCTATGTTCTGCAAAATTGAGCAATTGAGCAAAACCAATTCCTATTTTCAAAGGTGTGTGCCCAGAAATTCCTCACTGGTTGGCACTCTGTAGCAACAACAGCATGCTGTGCTCTGCCCCAGAAATTCAATTCCACTAGAGTCAAAGGACCTGAATTTGAGAGGCAGAGCACAGTGCAGCGGCAGTCTGCATCACTGCTGTATGTGTGCTCAGTGCCACCTCCAAAGATGAGTTTCCAAGAAGCAGTTCCTTATGAAATGGTCCCTCCAAATCAGGGTCTTCGTTTGATGATATTGGGATAATTCAGCACCCAGGAAATGCAATTATGCAGCACGTGATCTTTATAAGCACCCTAACTGAAATGACAGCAAAATTGATTAGTCATGTTTTTTAGACAGAGTGCCCACGTGACAGGCCAGCCTACAAAGGTTGCTGGCATGCAGCAGTGACATCGTTCATTGGGCAATACATGTCATTGCTGTTGCTACATCGAACAGGGAAAATATGACAAATGTAACTGACTGGACCACAAAGAGAAAGACAGGCCGATCACAAGCAGCAGGCTGTCACGTGGGCTCTCCATATAAAAACTGACTAGATTTAGATCAATTTTACTCTCATTTCAGTTATGGCGCTTAGGAAGATCATGTGCTGCATAATTGCATTTCCCGGGTGCTGAATTATCCCAATATCATCATGTTCCATGCAAAGAAGTAGAATTTGCCAAAAACTTGGTTGGCGCGTCTATTGCACATAACAATGGGTTCAGCTCCGATGCAACAACAGATTATTCAGATGATATCTTCTACGTTCTTGGGACAGGAGAAGCTATAAATGCTCTCATTCTCTCTATAGACCTCCACCTCTGCCAGAGTGAGTTCAGTGCAGCCTCAGAAAAGCAGGAGGCCCCCTCCTGTGTCAGTCCCAGGACTCAGTTCCATGCTCTGCCACAGGAAGAGAATAACAAACAAACAGGAAAAAAAAGACTCGAAGTTTTCAAACCTTCCTTGAAGAAATACAACATCCTCACTGACACCTGGGGGTCTCTGGTCCATGATCTCTCTCAAAGTGGTAAAGGAGCCCAAGAAGCATTCAGGATGGTATTGCCAACCTCAGGTTAGTATGCTCGGACCACAGTGGCACTGCGGTTAGTGATACAGCAACCCGAGTTCAATCCTGACCTCGAGTTTACACATTCTCATTGTGACCAGGTGAGTTTCCTCCAGGTGCTCTGGTTTCCTCCTACATCCCAAAGACAGATTAAATTGCTAAAATAAATTACACCTTCGTAAGCAGCAGAAAGAATCAAACATGAGTTGTTGGTTGTGTGAGAAAGAATAAGCTGCAGTACAACAGGGACATTAGAAGATGGGGGATGAGACTGATGGGACTGCTCTGCTGGCGACTGGCATGGACCCAAAAGTCCAAGTGGCTTCCTTCTGTGTTGTAATAAAAAATACTGAACTGTAAATGGCTGAAAGTATACCACCTCCCAAACTACCCACTCACCCATTCCATCAACCACCTCCTGCTCCATCTGGTAGAGTCTGTGGTTCCTACATTGGCGTCATCAGCCACCTCAGAAATAGAGTGGATGCAAGTCACCCTCGCTCCTGAGGCATTTCCCAAGGAGACTCTTTACAACAGCTCACCCCCAACAGTCCTGCTCCTTTAAGCTGAAAGGCACTGCTTTGAGAGTTTCTACAATGTAATCATGCAGTGAAGAGCTATTCACAGTTTGGCCTCAAGTCCTGAAGCTTTTGGTGTGAGCAACCATGCAAAAGGCTGCCAACTAGATTTTTTATGTCTAGAACCCTTGGCAAAAATTATTCCCCAACTGCACCAGATTAAACGTGCACTGGTTTCTTTAATGTTGCCATTTTCATGCAAGAATGATGATTCCTTCTATAGTTTCATTTTAGAAAAGGCACACTGGTTTCAGACATAAAATTAGTTCTGAACACAAAATGTCTTGCAGTTAAACATACACTATACAGTTATCACAGAGCATGGTTCTCAATGTTCCCTTCTGATCAGTGATAAACAAGTATCTTCATTACTTCAGTGCTAACAAATGTCCCATTTTGTATAAACTCTGTATATTAAAGCAATAAGCTTGGTTATCATCTCTGGTAGTGCAGCTATACTTGCAGTAACAACAACACTGTGCATCTACTGATGCCTCAATTAAGCAGCCACCTGCTATGAGCAGTCAATTCTTCTCAGAAAGCCAAGCGCTCCTAAATTTAATTAAATGGGACTTGTATCTGGTGTAAGTCGCCACCTGTCAGTGTGACTTGCTGCCAGCAGTAAGGCTGAAAGGTGTTTGTATTTATGCAATATCCATCTCCATATTCCATTCCCAATCCCCATCTCTGCTGCCCAAGGCCTTAATTACAGTTAATGAATAATCACCTTGTATGCATTAATGGTTATGACTGTTTCCAAGTGATTGCACATGAGATCAAATAAGGCCACCTGTGCAAAGCCCTGTCTTGTCAAATAGCCATCTGGGTTAGGTAGGGAGAGCAACTAGCACTTACAAACAGTTTCTTTGAAAGAATCAATAATTCAGAATTAGGATGTTGTCCACAGTTTTGCAGAGGTTAATTTTTGCCCTTTCAAACCAGAGTTGGTAAAACCAGCTGTAATGACCCATCTCCAACTTAGATCAACTGATTCTGCACAGGGCTGGAAATGTTGAGAACAAAGCCAGCTGATCCTTAAGCCTGCCCCTCTGTTCAATGTGATCATGGTATCATGGCTTATCTACCCCAGGCCTCTTCTGTGCCAATTCCCTATCTTTTAAAAGTTCATCCTTGGAGGAAGTTTATGTCAGAGAACCTAGATGATTTGGATCTCGTTGGAATCAAGGACATTGATCCACCTCTAACATATGGATACTGCCAGTCATAGACTAAGCTGAACTGAATCTTAACTGTACCAGCCAAATCTAGACTGGGTGCACAGCACAGTGAGAGTCAGTCTCAGTGCAATGGCAAGTTCGCCTCCAAACTCAATGCCTCTCCGCCACTCAGCCAGGAATATCGTAAAATGTTGACTGCTCATCTAGATGAAGCACTCAAGAAGCTCAACATCCTCCAAACCATAGGAGTCCCTCAATCAATGATTCTGTAGTTCACACTTTCCAAGGGTTGCAGTGTAGCAATTCACCAAGCTCATTTTAATAAGAGCTCCCAATCCTGCATACCCCTACCACCAAGGAGGATAAAAGCCATGATGTACTACCTCTTCTGTGGTGTGTTCCAAGACATGCACGATGCTAACTTGGAAATACATCACAATTCATTTCATCGTCACTGGGTCAAAATCCCGAACTTGCCCAATAAACATAATAGCACAGCATTATAGTTTCAAGATCTGCCATTCTGGACAGAAATTGCAGAAATTTGCTGTTGTGAACAAAAGCAAAAATTGACTGTCTTGCAGTTTATGTCACATGCTGCTGTGCAGGTCAACTGTGGGTTATACCAGAGCATGTACAAATATAAAGGGCATCTACACACTTTCTAAAGCTCTTAGAAGGCTTTGTTTCAAAATGTGACTGTTTTCCAAGTCAACTATTCTACCCCTAAAATACATTTTGTTCTTCAATAATCATTTTTACACAAAGCTGAACATAGAAATGATTCAGAACCCACCCCCTCTTTTATAAAGTGACACCATTTGAATGGTCATTCAATTTGTGATGCTAGAAAGATAAATATCATCCAATCATTGAAATAAGTAACAGTCCACTGTTGATAAATCAGTCACTTATGCACTAAAATTAGAAATATTGTTTAGTTTAAATTAGATAATATAAACCAGCAGGGTGGGGATTTACTAATAAAATTGAATTTGCAGTTGAGTTAAATCAAGCAACTTTTCATTAAATGGAATAAATTGTATCTGGCACTGTCAGACAACTATAATATCCAGTGTTTTTTGACAGAAGTAACATCAGGTATGATTAGGTCATGATAACATGTGGCACTATTGAAGATGAGTAATGTCAGGGATATTTTGATAGCCATATTTATTATATCTGGACACCAGCAGCTTTTGGTGTTTTTGGGCAGCAATAATACATCAGTTTTTTTTGAATGATAACAATATCTGGCATTGATAGGCAGTGCCTCACGATTGATGATTGCATTCATCTTGGTTTTGTCAGTTCTGTGGTGACTGAGGAAAGTGAGAAAGGCAGACACTTCCACAAATGGGGCAGGAGGTGCCTGATGGGGCAAGCAGGTGGGTAATCTGCTGATCTGCTCCTTCCATTGTTTACACAGGAATATGTGTTCTCCCAATGTACGGATTCAATGTTCTCAATCCAATGCTGAAAGTTCCATCGCAGGATTGAGTGATCATGACCTAGAGATTCCCAGAGGTCAGTTACGAAGTTGCAATTTTTCAGAACATTTTCTCACAATAATCTTTTCCTCTGTTGCTAAGGGTAATTTTGTCCTGTGACAGGTCTCAGAATAATGTGTCAGTGTTTGGTGTCAGACTTTGCAAACTGGGTGTAACTAGGTTATCAATAGTGGAGATGTTGGCCAAGGAAGGTTGTTGGCAGTATCCTTCCAACACCTTGAGGTATTTGCAGTAGAAAGTCCAGGTCACAGTGGCATATCAGAGGACAGGGAACAATGAGACCATGAGTTTTGTGCATGGTGGGTTCAAGGACCAGTTTCCAAGCTGTATGACTTGATGACTGTAAATTTCCAAGTCAAACAGCATCTGTGGAGAGTGAAAAGAGTTAATGTTTCAAGCTGATGACCTTCCATCAGATTATTATGATTTATTTTATAGATTGGAATATATTCACTGCCCCAACTTTGTTTCTTTTCCCCAATAGCTGCTCCTACCAATTGTTTTATTAGATCACCACTGCAGGCTTGAGCATTATCTTCAATGGAATAAGGAAAGCAAATCAGATGCTGGTATGCAATAAAGGATCAATATTGAGTTAAAAGAGTCAGCAACTATATGAATTATCAGTAAGGTGGTACTGAAAAAATATGCACAGTTCTGATTGGTGTAATACAAAAGATATTGTAGCTACAGAGCACATACAGAAGGAGACAACCAGAATAACTAAGGAGTTGGAAGAACTGAGTTATGATGAACCATTATACAAATCCTCACATCAAAACAAGAAGGTTAGATGTGAATGTTATTTTTGGGGTTTGAAAGGGTTTAATTAATAGGGTACTGTAACAGACCCTTCTATTTTAAAGAGAATAATAAAGAACCAGCATTCAAAATGGGTCTAAATTAATAGGTGGAAACATTACTTCAGTGAGCTCGTTGTCAATTTGCAGAACAAGATCTGAAGGGAGAGATTGGAAGGAGTTAGAATTAATTTAATCACTTAAATTAATCTCACTTGGAAAATATCATTTGGAATGCATAAATCTGAGATTTTACATAGTAAATCCAGTATCCTCAGAGGAGGATTGTAACTTTGAACCTATGGTTCCCAGAATGCACATAGCAAGCAATACGATTTCAGAAAGGATTAAATCACACTAATGCAAACAACTTATAGAACAAAGTAGGTGAAGGAAAAATGTAAATTATGGAAAAGAATTGCAAATATAGAATATCATCAGGGTCATAACAGGGAAAATGACTGTTTATGAACTAATGATGTTCCAAAAATCTTTAAGAAATTATTTCTATCCTGAAATTAATTTGCCAGAAGAGGTAGATAAAGGGGTTAAAGGAATTTGATTCCTATAATGTGTACAGAACTCCTTTCTAAACTGATACATAAAGAATCCAACAAGGAAAAATGTTACACAATCTGACAATGGGTAATGAACAGGAGCAGACAGCAGTGACCATAAGATTGAGGTTGAAGGCATCACTGAGAAGGATATAAATATGGCAAAGACCATGGCGATGGATTGGCCAAAAGCTGGAGTTGGGAAAATGAAATGGTCAACAAAACTGGCAAGTAATGATGTAGAACATAGTGGGAAACCTTTACTACAGAGTTTGGCAGAGTCTAGGTAAAATACATTCCACTAACAGAAACAAACTCAATATTAATAAGATGCAACAGATGAGTAATGAAATGAGGAAGGGTAAGAAAAGCATTATGTTCTAAGTGCACAGAAGCAGAACAAAGTCAGACAAAGAATGTAAAGAAATTAAGGGAGGTTAAAAATACACTTACAAAAACAATACAAAGAGGAGCTGTGTAAGCAAAATAAAATTCCAGACACAAGGAGAAAAACAGTGGAAAGAGACCTCAGAGGACCAGATCAACATTCCAGTTGGCAGTTGTGAAGTGGTAAAAATAGTCAATAATTATTTACTTCTGTATGTACCAGAGAAATGGATCAATGGACATGCTTTTGGAAACTGAAATTAGAATATAATCACTTTTGAAATATGAAGAGAATTACCAAGTAAACTGAGCAGTTAAAATGAAAAGCTAAAAGCAGAAAATGGGGGTTACTCAACAAGTCAGGCAGTACCTGGGCAGAGGGGAACAGCTAACATTTCAGGTTGATGATCTTTCAACCGTTCTGATGAAAATTCATCTGTTGATTCTGTTTCTCTCTCCACAGAAGTTTCCTGACTTGCTACACATCTCCAGCATTTTCTGCTTTTAAGAGGAAATTAAATCTTTGGTGCATACTGCAAGTGTACTATTTTAAAACAAACTAAGGATGGAAATTTATAAATTGCTGAAAATAGATGTGATGCCAGGTCATGAGAAACATCATATAAATGCAAGGTGTTTTTTTCATAAATGACTTGAGATTTCATTTGGTTTCTTGTTGCTTCCAGGATGTCACATTGCTCCCACTGGGTTTAGGAAAGTATATATTGTGATGTACAAGGCATTGTGCTTCTGCAGGATAGATGAACCAGTGAATCTTTTCTTTCCATCTGCACATTGTTTGAACATCTTGTTCCATACAAGGAGCATACTTGTTCACACCATCAAGCATCCAGCATCCCTGGCCACATCCAAAGTTATCTGTAACAGCAACTGTAGTACTCTGTCCTCTCGGTTAGATTAATCCTTGCTCATGGCTCCATTTATCATGATTAAGTGTAAATGATATATGCAAGATACTGCAGTAAAGTTCAGAAGAACCTTCTGGATTTAATGTAACCAGAGAGGACAATGTTATCTCACTCAGGCTGAAAAATTATACTCACCATCTGGCTTGGGATTACTTTCCAGTTTACTTGAAAAACAAAATGATTGCTTCATTCCAAGTAACCATCGGCAAAAGTGTCATCCATCTATAATTACTGAGGATTGTTATTGATCAATATTCAGTTGTTCACATTGCCCATTCCTCTGAGTGATTATCCTTCTGTCTTCAATCTTTCTGTATGTTTAGAGCCCCTATGACTTTTGCTCCAAAATTTAAGTGGTAGGTTAGTTCCATTCTTAAATGGGTAGCTTTAGAGCCATGAAGTCAGAGTCATACAGCACTTGAACAGGCCCTTTGGCCCACCCTGTCCATACCAACCAATGTGTACCCAATACTAATCAAGTGCTGAAAAACAGGATCTTTAGCCTTCTATGCCTTGGCATTTCCAGCGATCATCCAGATACTTCTTGAAAGTTATGAGAATTTCCACCTCCACTACACCCTCAATGTGTTCCAGATTCTAACTATAATCTGGTGAAAAAAATCTTCCCGATTCCCTCTGTGCCTCCTATCCTTCAGTTTAAACCTATGCCCTACAGTTTTAGGTACCCCTGCTAGGAGGAAAAGTTTCTTACTATCTATACCCCTCATAACTTAGTATACCTCAACCAAGTAAGCCACACCCCCAGCTTCCACCGCCCCAAGGAAAACAAACCCAGTCTATCCAAACTCCTAATAACTGAAACATTCCATTTTAGATGACATCTTGATGAATCTTCTCTGCATCCTTCCCAGTGCAATCATATCCTTCCTATTATATGGTAAGTCAAACTGCAGAGTACACTGATTGTAGCCTAAACAATATTTTAAAGTTGTACCACAACCTCCCTCCCCTTATATTCTGTGGCTTGACAAATGAACATGTATCCCTTCCAACTTATCTTCTGGTGCTGCCAGTTTCAGGAATCTTTGGACTTTGTACACCAAACTCCCTCTGTTCCTCAATACTCCCAAAATCCCTTGATACATGTCCTACCCTGATTAGACCCACCAAAATGCCTCATACTCCACACTTCGCAATATTAGATTCCATCTGCCAATCTTATCAACTCATCAATATTGTTTGGTTACCTAAGACTAGCCCCTGCACTATCAACAACAATTTTTGTATCATCATACCTTCTACACTCACATCCAAATCATTACATGCACATGTAAATAACAAATAAAAGTCCCAACAATGATCCCTCTGCTACACCTTTGACCACAGGCTTATAATCATAAAAACAACCCTCCACTATCATCTTCTGCGTCATACTATAAAACTAATTTTGCATCCAATTTGCCAACTTGGTATGGATTCCATGGGATAGAGCCTTGCTGACTAGTCTCCCATGTGGTCTTATTGAAATCTGTATAGACTCCTTCAATCACACTGCACTTCTCAATATACTTTGTTGCCTCTTTGAAAGATACAATCAAATTGGTTAGACAGAATCTCTCCCTAACAAAACCTTGCTGACTACCTTTGATTAATCCTTGCCTTTCCAGTGCAAATTAACCCTGTCTCATAGAATTTTTTCCAATAACTTCCCTTCCACTGACATTAGACTTGCCAGCTTATTAATGGCTGGTCTATCCTCACAGCCCGTCTTGAATAAAGAACCACATTCACTGTCCTCCAGTCAACTGGGACCTCTTCTGACCAGTGAAGGATTTAAAAATCTGTCAGGGCCTCACTAATCTCCTCTTGCTTTCCTTGGCAGCTTGGGATACATCACCTTACCTTCTGGGGATTTACCTACCTTTAAGGCCACTGAGGCATCAAATACTTCTTTTTAATGGCAATGTCCTGGATTTTCACTGTCCCCTTTCCCTAATTCTCCAACTGCAATGTCCTACTTCTTCTTAATGAAAAATCAGATGTGAAATATTTACTTTAGACCCCACCTACTTTTTCTTGGTCCCAAAAGAGCCCTATACCTTGCCCAGTTACCCTCCTTTCATAAAGTGATTTGGGGTTTTTCTTAATTTTATCTGCCAGTTATTTTTCATTCCTCCTCTTTGCCCTCCTAATTTCCTTATTAAATAGTCCCCAGTTCTTTCTATACTCCTAAACAGACTCTGCCATTTTCAGTTCTCAATACTGGCCATGTGCTTCTTTTTTCTTTATCCAGTCCTCAATATCTTTTGACATCCATTGCTCTTTCAACTTGCTGCTTTACCCTTCACCTTTATTAGGACAAGATGCCATGAACTCTCACTATTTCACTTTTGAATGACTCCCAGTTATAGTTGTCAACTTACCTGCAAGTAACGTCACAATGTTGATCAAGAGCAAGCTCACGGAGAACCCAAATGCAGCACACTAATACAAGACTGGAGTCAGGATACTTCCTCAAGACAAACACAGGCAACTGGAAGGAATCTTGCCTCAGAGATTTAAAGAAGAATCCCAACACAAACTGGATCTTCAAAAAGGAATAGAGAATACGGGACTACTCTAGAGTAGGCCACTCTAAGCAACTAGGAGCCAAAGGCAGACCAATACTCCAACAACTAGTACTAGAGAAACACGGGTACTTATGCTAGGCCCCTGATGGGGCTCAGGTGAGTGTCATTATACAATCAGTCCAGCATGGAATCCATGTGCTGGACAACAAGGCATTAAAGGAGCCAAATTGAGGGCCAGAACTCAGAACCATGACAATATAAACTTAATTTGTAAATTATTTTGTGAAGATGCAGCAGATAAGAAACCCCTCCTTTCACATTTTGTCTGAATTTGAATCTCTGCTGGTTAGCAAAGGTATTTAAAGTAAGGGCATTACCAGGTACCACCAACCCAGAAGTTCCAATCATTTTCTTGACAACAAAAAGACCCAAGTTAGTATCTATCATTTCCCCCAAATTCTGATCTGGAGATACCACTAGGAAGTTAGAAAACTCAACTGTTTGGGCTTTTCTGACACAATTAAGTACACAATATTTTTAATATTTATGATTTTCCTTCCCTCTTACCCACTGGAATGTCCTTTATTTTCTGTATAGCCCAAGGCAATACTAGAAGACTGGTATTCTTAACTGTGGGTAAAACATTCTGGCTTTTTCCTTAGGTTATCCAGTTAAAATTGCTATATTGACCTGCTGACATTGCAGGGACATGACAGGTATAATTAGTAAAGAACCCACCGTTAGCTTTGGGAAATATGTTTGTTATCTAGCCATTTGGGTAGGTTACGATTGGAAATGATTATCTGTCAGTGGTCCATGAGGGAAAAGTAATCTGGCCAATTTTAATTGTCTAACCGCCTGGTTTATTTTAGGGTGATGGGGTTAAAATTATCCACATCATTTTCTGCTCCATTGTTTCATGGGAACATTGAAAAAGCTGAAGAAGGGATATAACCTTTTCAACTCAATGCAACGGTTAATTTCATGATATGAAGGTGAATCTTATTGAAAAGGTGTTACATCTTTTGCAAGAGCAACAGGAGAAAGCATTAATACAGAACTTAGAACAGGGGTGGGATGACTAAATGTGACAACTTGAATTAATTCAAATGTTCTTGTATTCCATCCCAGGAAATTAACCAGCAAGGTTAAATTTGTTATATACTTTTAATTTATAATTGTTCAAACTTAAATGTTGTACCTTATTTTACTTTTTAACATTAATTTCTTTCCAATGCAGTTTATGCAAAATCTCTGGTGAAAGAAGTAGATAAACAGAATCTGAATTAAATAGTTCACGTCTTGAAATTGTAAGATGGGGCTGAGTTCATAGTCAAATTCCTCCAATTTTATTGATTTCTTGTCCTTAAAATAATATGTTTTGAGAATAAAAAATATTTTGTCAAATGGAGAATCCATTAAGAACTATCTTAAATGACATGCAACATATGAAACAAAGAAAAAAAAAATATATATTTTTTTTAATTGGCAATGCTGGAAATCTGAAATAAAAACAGAACATGCCAGACACACTCAGCAAGTCAGGCAGCATCTGTAGAAAGAGAAAGTGTTAACAATACAGATTGAAGACCCTTGCTAGAACAGGGAAAGGCAGAAAACAAGTTCATTTTAGGTTGCAGAGAAGGCAGAGGGATAGAAGGAAGATCCCTATTGTTTATCCCACTCTGACCTACCTGACTAACCTCCAAAATATTATAAAAAGCTTGAGGAATGGCATTTCATTTTCCATCTAGACAACATGTAGCCTTCCAGACTCAAGATTGAATTCTACAGCTTCAGATAACTTATTTACTCTTTGTATCACAATTGGTCAGTCTTGCAGTAAATGATATGTCTGTAATATTAACTCAATTTTGCACAGCTTGGCTTGTTGGGCATTTCCCATGACTCTGCAATTTACAGCTTTTATTCTTTTGTTTGTATTCCAGCAAATAATTGACTTCATCTCTAATTTGGCCTCACCATATCAACAAAATTCCCTTTAGCCAATTATCCCTCCCCCATCCCTCTGATGGAAAGCAAACTTTCTATCCTTTCCAATTCTGAAAAAAAAACTTTGACCAGAAATAATAAATGTTTCTACTTCTAGAGATGCTGTCTGACCTGCTGGGTGTTTCCAGCATTTTCTGCTTTTATACTACATCAAAGAAGCAGGTATTTTGCATATATAAATGACACATCACTAATAAATATGCAACTGAGTTGAAAGGCAAAATGAATTTAATGAACTGATGGATTCACTACATGACAGTAACTTGATGACAACCAAACAATTATTTGTAAAATATATAAACAGTCATACTGTGTTATTTAGATGTAGAACAAAACTAAATTGCCTGGTCTAAAATAATGTTGGTAATTTATAATTGGAATTAAATATGCATTGCTAAGATAGAAATGAGAATAACCTCATTATAATGTAAAACAATTATAGATTTGGAACAGATTGGGATAAATTGATGTGAAGAACTAATTCCAATTTTCATTTGTTACTTTCCATAATATGGCCCATTGGTCACCAGATATTCAAAAATACATTGTGCATTCTTACAATTGCCATTGAATCCATGATACAAATTTTTAATTAAAGTGGTCTTACAGAGTAGTGCAAAATGATCAGTAATGACTTGGCAGCCAACTTTATGTACTAACCAACTGTCTTGAATTGCACTTTGCTGTAATACACTCCAGTTTAAATTGACCAAGATGTTTGGGCCATTAGCTTGCTGAACAAAACATATATACACATACAAACAACACAAAATATTGATATATGCACTTCACTTTATTTTCTCCTTCAGCATTCTGTCAGGGTAAAGGATCACTTGCTTCCATTCCTGTTTTAAGGGTTCTAAAGTAGCTAATGAGGTCAGGTGGAGCAGGAGGTGCATAATGAGGCAGGCAAGTAGTTTGGGAGGTGATGCACACTTTCCACTATTTGCGCTGGGTTTCTGTGCTCCTGAAGAATGGATTCAAGGTTCTCAACCCCACTGCAAATGTTTCTTCATTTTGGGTGATATGCTTAAGAAATTCATGCAATACTTCAGAAACTGAAGAAATGCACAATCTTTGTTATTCATATTACCACATTATCAACTACTGATCAAAAATATTAAAGCATACTCATACACTGCATGAAAGCTAATATTGAGATTCACATTCAACAATTTTTTATTTTGTTATTTACCAATTAAAAATGGAGTTATTCCCATCTAGATTTCCAATTTGCTATATGGATCTGTCAGCATAGAGCTGCACTATTGCAATGAACAACAAATATGAAACTTCATTGTTTACTATATTTAATTTATCAAATTATTTCTGATCTATTTAGTATCTGCAGTTTCTCTTTACTTTAAATTATGAAGAAATTAAAATGAAAGAATTTTAAATCCATTTTTATGGGGCCTGGAAAATGCCAGTATTTACTGGCCATCCCTAATTGCATTTGACAAGGAAGCAAAGTGCAACAGTATGTCCAATCATTATTTGGATGTGACATTTAAAACAAGAGCAAAATTATTTCTAAAATAAAGATTTGTGCTGCATAAAGTGCAGTGAAAATTTAAATAGTGTTAGTTTCTAACTGCTAGACTGTGATTCATTAGGATCACAAAATGAAAAGGTAACTTATTTGAAATTTGAGTGCAGAATCAGAATGATGAGCAAACAATTAATTCATACATCAATCCCTCTGATGCTGTGGTAACAGAACAATATGAGCAGCCTTTAAACATATGTTCCATTTGTACAAATACCCAATGGACAACTAATTAAAACTAAAGCAAAAAATGAAGATATACAAATTGGATGGCCTGTCAACAAAAGCTGACATGGTGCTGTAGTGGCACCACTTGAGAATTAGTTAGTATTCTAACTATTCCAGGTTAGATCACCATTATGAGTTTCGCTCTGTTCATTTTATTTGCATCTTGCTTTAGTTCCACTTGCGATTTTCACAGAGTATCTTACTGCTCCTTCTCTTTAAAATTGGACTATTGAATGTGAGACCCTGAAAATGTTTTTTAGATTCATAGTATTATACAGCATGGAAACAGGCTCCTCAGCACATCTCGTCCATGCCAAAGGTACCTTCCTATGCTTGTCCAATTTGCTGCACTTGGCCAAATCTCTCTCAACATTTCCTATCCATGAACCTGTCCAAATGTATTTTTAATGTTGTAATTGTACTCTCCTCTATCTTTGGCAGCTTGTTCCATACACACAGCACCCTCTATGAAAAGTGTGCCCCTGGGTTCCCCTATAAATCTTTCCCTTCTCATCTTCAACATATGACCTCTCCCCTACCCTAGGCAAACGACTGTGACTATCTATGCCCCTCATGATTTTATAAATCTCTACAAGTTTATCCCTCAGCCTCCCTCACTCCAGGGAGGACAGTCCTTTCCTGTGTCTCCTTATAACTCAAGCCCTCCAGCCCTCAAGCCCAACAACATCTTTGTGAATCTTTTCTGCACTCTTTAGCTTCATCACATCCTTTCTATAGTATGGTGACCAGAACTGCACATAATATTCCAGGTGTGATTTCACCAGTGTCCTACACTGCTGTAACATGGTGTCCCAACTCTTGTACTCAATGCTCCATCTGACAAAGTATGCCATATGTCTTCTCACTACTTTGTCTGCCTGTGTTGCCATTTCCAGGAAACTATCTATTTGTACCCCTCAGTCTGTTTTACAACACTCCCCCATGCCCTGCCAAATTCATTCCAAATTCTAGACATAAGTGGATCAGAATTTACAAATTCAAATGATGCTGGTAGCAATACACTACAGTAAACTGTTTAGTAAAGAATATGGTATTGGCCAGCAATTAAATCATACAAACACAGAAAATATAGGAAAGTTTAAAGTATAGGGTGTAATTTTTCAAACAGTTCATTAACTTTTGTATTGATCACTTAATATTGGACTAAATGTATGTCTGAGCTATTAATGTTCCTAACTTTCATATGAAAATGTTGCAATGGATTAAGGTGTATTTTGCAAATTGTTCTCTACAGTACCATAAGTCTGTGAATAATACATGTTAATTGAAATGATCATTTTCCTTTGTGTACATCAAATAGAATAAATTGGCATTGATCAATTTTCTAAATTAAATGTAACAAACCATATTTAAGAATTGTGGGACACAATGTAAAAATGAATAAAGTAAATAAAAGAATGATCTATAAAGGAATCTGTTACAATCAAAATCCCTTTTAATGAGATCTTCATTTAGCAATACAATAGTATTTGAACATAAAACAGATCAAAAACCATGAAGCACACAGCAGGTTACTCACTGTCTGTAGTGAGAGGAGACAATTTGGGCTCATATCAGTCTTTAGCTCCTATCCTGGCACAAAACACCAGGTTACAGGGCAGTAGTGATCCTGTCCTTTTATTTGTTCCTGAAACTTGGACAACTTACCATTAGCATCTCAAAACACGGGAAAATACCACCAATGCTGTCTCCTCAAAGTCCTCCAAATTCACCGAAAGGGTTAGCAAACTGATGTTAGTTTCCTCTCCCAGACTAACATCCCCAGTACTGAGGTCTTGGTTACACCAAGTCTGCTACCTTGTACTGGCCATGTTGTCAAGTCCAATGCCAGGCCACAAGTGAAAGGATTCAAAGATGACCTCAAGGCTTCCTTTAAGGAGTGCAATATCCCCTCTGAGTCTTAGGAATCTCTGGGAAATGACCACAAAGTGGAGAAGGCATTGACCAAGATATTTTTCTTTTCTGCTTATCCCTTGTACTAGATTATTTCATTGAGGCCAGATCAAAATTGGATTGATACCACAGGGACATCCTGAATTGATTATAGAAAGATTGCTGTTATTCAATTTTACTAACCTCAGTTTCGTTTCAAGTGCTTAATTCTCTACCTGTATGTGGTCCCTACTGTGCAGGTGGGAAATCTTGCTTAATTATCAGGAAGTTGGTCA
>JARFYF010000057.1:4331696-4342617 GCA_030265395.1 Rhina ancylostomus | reverse complement strand
GTTGATCCTTCGCTTAAATTTGAAGACATTTGGAGTCCATTTATCCAATATTTTCACATGATGTAGATCTCCCTTCATTAACTTTTTAATTTAGAGGAACAGAGTTGACGACATTCGCTTTGTAATACATGTATGAACATTGCTAGATCGTTGGATCTACAAATTGTTTTTTTATATTTTATTGTATGATTATCTAAGACATGAGTGATATCTAGATCGCTTTGTAATACATGTATGAACATTGATGCTATATACTATTATGTATTGATTTGAAAACTAATAAAGATTGAAAAAGAATTCTATGGACATTTGCTTGGGAGGAAACAATGTTATTGGTTCATATCCTGCCAAATGCTTGGAGGATTCTGTGGAGACAATACTGTGATATCTCCCCAGTGCTTTGAGGTACCAGATATAGGTAATCCACATCTCAGAAGCAGATAGGAGAGCAGGGAGTCTGTCTGGTAGACCTCGCTTGGTGCTGGCTTTGAGGTCATGATCTTTGAACACTCTTTTCCTCAGACTATATCAAGACTAGAAGCAGTGATGAATTTCATCTGCTCCTAAGGATAGGCGGGCCACATTTTCAAAGATCTCATCATGGACCTTTAATTTTGGGGTAGGGGGGTGGTGTTGTGTGGTGAGAGCAGGTTGGTAGTGGATCTTTGTTTTGCAGATGCTCAGTGTATGTTTCAGTAATTGAGTCAATAATGACTTTGATCTCAGTTTTGGAATGTGCCAGATGTAAGCATCACCTACATAAGTAACTCAATGACAGAGGGAATAACCTTGGTTCTGGATTGGAGGCAGCAAAGGTTGAACAATTTCCTCTTCATTCTATTGATTAGCTGCTCACCTGTGGAAAGCCAGAAATGTTGAAGAGGATTGCAATGATGATGCAGCCTTGCTTGCCCCATTCTGCTCTGAGATTGGGTTTGTGGGCATCCATTGATTAGAATCGTGGATTGGCATCACATTGCAGGCATTGAATGGGGATGAATTTTCTGCAGGCAGCCAAATTCAGGAAGGATTCTCCACATCTCTCCCAATTGACAGAGTCAAATGCTTTTGTAAAGACAAAGGAGGCCACATACAATGGTTGATGGTGCTCCCTGCATTCTTCTTGGAGTTGTTACCTGCTGGAAGTAATGGCTGCTATATCACATGTGGGGATTCATTTCAGTTTCTGGGCATTCAGTATGCAGTAGCCAGAGTTTGCAGATGATCAGAGCATGCTGCACTCTGCACAGTAGCTAACACTGGACTTGCCAGAGAAACCAGGTGAAGAGCTCAGATGTTCCCCTGTGGTGTCAGAGGGGAGAAGAAGAGTAAGGAATTTACCAGTTGCAACCACTTGCATTGCTTCCCAGTCTATGGCACCCCTCCTGCAGCTTCAGTTTATGCAGTGATCTCGTGAGACTACCGCAGAAGGCAAAGATAATGTGGAGAAATGGCACCTCACCCTGACACTGTGCAAGCTCATTCTCCAGCATTGCAACAGACTGCAGAAATAGGAAGCAAGTTGTTGAGTGATTCTTTCAATGGCTTAGTGAATGAAGCACTACAAAACTGCCCAGTGACCTTTCTAAAGTTTCAGGTGTCAGCGATCTGAAACTACATTGCACAATGGATGGAGTCAATTGGTGTTTGTCCTACATGCAAAATGTCTGGCGTGTGTTCGCTCATTTTGTGATTGCAAATGCCAGGCTGAATTCACAAATTATGTAGTACATGCATATTAACCCTATGTAATGATTTACTCATTTGTACATTGGAATCCAATCACAAAGCACTTAAAACGGCAGTATGTGATGCAATTTCTAGGCAAGGCAATTATTTTTAAACAATAGGATGAGATTGTGTATTTTGGAAGGGGTTGCAGAAGAGATAATGAAAGTATTGTCTAAAATATTCCCAAAAAATTTCAAAAGCAAAAGGTGGATGATAGGAAGTTCCAGATTAATTAGTCCTAACTTTGTTGGGGGGGGGGGGGGGAAACCAGAATCCAAAGCCCACGACTGGTGGACACTGAGAAAGCCGAGGGCAAAACTGCAAGTGGTGGTTGTGGAAACCTTAAAAATATGGATAAAGGAAGTGCTGTAGGTGAAGTGAATGTTTTTTGGAAGATACCATATAAGAAACTCCCTTCAAACATTACTGCACACAGTGGACACGAGCAACAAACAGGTGGATTATGTATGGTCCCCATGCCTTTACAGGTGCAATATCTGCATTTACAGGTCCAAAGATCACTTTAATTCACTAGAATGTAGCAGTTCACCAGTTTTGGTGGACAGACTTCGACTGGGTTTATATCAGACTGCTGGAAAATCAAATCTGTGTTGCAGGGAACATGAATTGAGTCAGGAGTTTTTCAGGGGAAAGAAGGGAATGCATGATTTTCTTGGTCCAACAGAATTCTTAAAAGAAAATCCAGGTGGTGTTTTGTTTCTGAGATTCCTGCAACACTTCCCTTTAAGGACCCCAGGGTTTCTGGTCCCAGGATGCACGATGTATACTTACTTCAACAGCTTTATACACACTTCAACAGCTTTGATCTCCCATTTTGGACAGGAGCCCAATGTGCCCCTATAATGGCTTCACTGACATTGAATCAGGTTGTTCTTGCATCTCCAGCACTCACCAGATGCATGTTTTCCCCTTCTTTCAGATGAGAAAGGTGGCAAATCATTGACAATCATTTCCATAGTATTAAAGTGAACACAGGCATTTGGATTGAAAGAAGGCTGGAGGCCATCAGGCAAAGAAAGCGTAAATGGATAGTGAATTGTTGTAAACACATGTTTTAAGACTGAAGGAACAGAGATCACAGGATGTAAAAGTGCAAGTGTAGGAACTTGCTGTCATTCAGAGGTAAGTGGGGTTGCAGTATTTGTATAATGGCATTGAATGCAATACATTTGTATAAATCACTTTTTTTAGGGCACAGCTGGAAGAATAGATTGCATTTTGTTCTGTTAAGGATATTACATCATAGAAAGGTTACAAAATGGATTCACTCATTTCATTTTGGGATTGAGAGGTTGTATACATGACTGAAGGTTCATAATACTGACCTTTCTCATTGGAGCAAAACTGATTAAATGGGCTGTAATTCAAATTTCAAAATTATGAATCTCTAAGAGGGTGAATAACGTAAGATTGGTGGATCAGTAGCAAGGGACTTGAAGTCAAAATTATCACTTGGAGGATGCAAATGAAGTTTTTTTAAAAAAATCTATTTTCGTTCAGAATGATTACCAAAATATGCAAGTATTCCTGAGAGCAAAGATCGGAGGGTTGGCTGTGATGCCCCGTGCAGTCAACTAGCAAACCAGTATAAAATATGAAAGTTCACAAATAAATAGCCGCCAACTGAATAAGAAATAGAAAGTGACTACTGTCCATGAAAACATACCACATCCAGGGGAAGACTGGGAAAAGAGGATTCAGCTGTATCTACTACCAGAGGAAAGGGTGACAGTCCATTTAAAAATATTTCAAGGATTCAGACAAAGAAATAGCAAGTCATTCAGCTACACGCTGTATATATTATCAAAGGAAAAGGTGACTGCCACTTAAAAAATATCTTGGGGGGTGGGGAGCCACACTTCTGTAATAATGCAACAAAACATTCCAGAGGATTTAACAAACAATTAATTACTTCAAATTCCACACACTCCATTCCAATGCAAAAAGGCAACAATCCAATCTAAAGCAAAAACAGGTTAGGCTGCAACTGTGGAGAGAAACAGAACGAACATCTCAGCCCGGCAGTGGGATGCCTGACCTGCAGAGTATATCTGCAGCATCTTCTGCTTTTATTTCACATTTTCCCATCCAGCAAGGTTCCTGTAATCGCATTGAGTTAAATGACTGGATCGTGTCTTTCTGTGTTGTTGTTCTTTTGAAACAACATTGGTCAGGACAGTGGGGGCATTGAAACAAAAACAGAAAATGCTGGAAACACTCAGTAGCTCAGACAGCACCTGTGGAAGGAGGAGCAGGATTTGGTCGAAGACCCTTCCCATCAGGACTAGTTCCTTCCTTATCTTCAGAATAGTATTGTGCGATGCTGAAAATTCAGCTGAAGAGGCATGCTTGTCTCATGGTCAGGCCCTTTCTCTATAACCTCCTCCGACATTACAACCCTCTGGGATCTCGGTGCTCCTCCACGTCTGGTCTTTTCTGCCTCTTCCATTTTAATTGATTGCCCTGTCACTGATGGCCATGCCTGACCCTAGATCCTGGAACTCATTTACAGAGCTACTCCACCTCACTGGCTACTGCTGCTTTAAACTGCTCCTTAAAACGACCTCTTTGACAAAGCTCTTGACCCTTTGGCCAGATTTCTCCTTGTGTTGCTTAGCATCCCTTTTCGGGTCTCTGACTTGAAATGCCAGAACTGCTTCTCTTTCCACAGATGCCTGTCTAACCTACTGAGTGTTTTCAACATTTTCTGTTTTTACTTTAGAATGCAAGTATCTGCACTTGTTTCATTTTGTGTTAGCTTGGCAATCTTTCTTGGGAAATATTGTATTAAAAGTGTCATATAAATCCAGATTGTTGTCCTTGATGTTAATGCAGTACTTTCTTAGTATTATAATAGAGCGCGATCAAAATGTAAGAGCTTAAGCCCAGGAGTGAGATCTGAACTGATAAATGTTCTGTGTCTGGGTCAGACACTTTCAGTTAAGACAAGTAAACACCTTAAATACATTTACAGGGTAAATGAACAATATAAAATAGTCTTCAGCTACACATAGACTGCGAATACAAAGGAATGGACGTTACTTAGATCATTGTAATTAATTACAAAGGATATACATAAATTGTACAGAAGGAATAAATGCAAAACCTTGTAGAAATTGACGTTTTCTTTAATAATCGAAAATCTATCAGTACTGATTTTACAAGTCTTCAGTTCTCTCCCAACCTGCTCTCTCTTCACAGACAAAATATTCAAACGCCTCCAAAACAAAGCCACCGTACCGGATAAATTAACCCTCAACCTTTCCTATCGCCGTACCTTGCCTGGAAAATGAAAACAACCCCTGGGCTCAGTCACAATGCGAAGTTCAGAATTCCCTTGCCCTTCCCTTCAACCCCTCTTCAACGTTTCCGTGTGTTGACTCAATCCTCTCCTAGTCTGATCAAAGTTCTCCTCGCCTTTTGACAGATCGTTTCTCTCCAAGGGGCCCTATATGAACGGTTACTTAAATGTCAAGGGTTTTTTTTGTTCTTTGTGAGAATTGTAAAAGTTGCTCCCCCTTTAAAAAAAACGGTAAGCAAAAAGCATTACAAAAATACGTCGAAGGTGAGACGAAAGGTGATTCTAATCTTGTTTATTTTTGAAACAGATGCGGCTGTTCCTGATGTAACTCTGAAGCGGATAAGTGACAGGGATAAGGTTGGCTCTTCCAGTTGCTCCTCCCTTTAGTTAAACCTCCAGCTATAAAAAGCTTGGAGAAAGACTGCTCCCTGTCACATCACCATGAAGGAAATGAGACCGCGGCTACAACCAGCTCCTCCAGCAGAGAGTTCTTCACAAAAGAAACCATGCTCTCGAGGTATTTCCAGCACTCTTTTGTTCAAATTAGAATAGGTTTTTGTTTGATTTTTATAAAGCCATCACACATCCTACTCTGATGGCAATGCATGTTCGTCCGCCCCGACCTGTTCACGCCCCCATAGTTGGGTTGACGTGCAAACAGCATGGTAGTGTTCCTCATTATTTAAGTTTTTTTAACTCCAGGATTGCTTCAGGTAAGATTGTATTTTTCAAATTAATTTTCCATGGTAAAATTTGATTGTATATGCAAATTTCGTTGGCAATCCATCTGGAAAGCCTTGCATTGCACTTAATATTTCCTTGACGGATATTGATAACTGTTCTTTCAGTAAATCATTTGATCTTTTTTATTTGATTCTGACAATAGCAGGATGTTCTGTAAAATTAAAATGAGAGGATTTTCAACAGACTAGAAAGCTTAGTGCAATATAAAAAACAACGGGAGGAAGAATCTGCAGGTCAGGCAGCCTCTGTGGAGAGGGAACCAGTTAATGTTTCAGGTCGGTATGTTTGCATGAGTTTTCTTAACTTTTTAACACTTTAATGGAGTAATAAAATTTCAGGAATCATCAAAATAGTTCCCTTTGAAAGATTACAGTCTTAGTTCTCATTTTGTTAACCCTACTGTAGGTTAAAGGTACATTTTGTAATTTGTACTGCAAATTATAAAATTCATAAAAATGTGATGGTCAGCAAGGGGTTGTAGACGAGGATAGAGGGGACGTGCAAATAAGTGGCCAGGAAACTGATAATCGAGAAATAATCTGTGATTAAATTGTCCGGCCATAACTATAGTAAGCAGTAGGGTGGCCTTTTAAAGAACATGTCCCCTTTTTGTGTTTGCGTTTAAGAATTCGCATTGTTATTGGGAGGGTAAATAGAATATGGGGTTTTCTCATGAAGACCCCTAATCATTGTTGATTGCAGATTGTCATTGGAAATTCCTCGGATTAAAATAAATAAACTGAGAAATATGTTGTGAGCAAAGTCCCAGAGGAAGCAGATTAATGTTTGGCCGAGACCTTGAGATGCACAGTTTTGACAGATCCCAACTGAAAACATCGTCTATGCTAGTCTTAGTTTTTAGGAGAGAACCAAAGCGGCAAAATGTCAAACCCTGACCCCAGGTTTGAATAACACAGCCGGCGGCCAGCAGCCTGTTTATTTAATCCGAAACTCTTTCATTAAAAACGTTGTTTAAATTATACAGCAGGCAACATCGAGGACTGGCCTTGAAAACGGCGCGAGGTTTTGTTTCTGAATTCAATTTCCGAGAAATATAATTTCTAATCTGAAAAAAAATTGCATTCAATTGTGATTAAGAAAAAACTAATATTCTGCAATATATTCCACTAGCGGAATTACAACTGCATGTCAAATTTGAAATTCCTTGTTTATTGACCTTTCCATTGATAAGCCTCGGTGTTGTTACTCTATAGACAAATGGTTAAAAACTAATGGTTCCATCATTGCCCCCTTCTCCCTCACAGGGGCGAAGGAAGACCTCCGCTAACTGTTTAACCCGCGGCGTTGGTTGTGTGCGCGTTTGTTGGCGCCAGGAGTGGGTTCTTGGGCTGGTGAAGGACAGGGTGTTCAATGAATTAATGGAGAAATCCCACCCGTAATGAGGCAATTCAATCGATTTGAAACTGTTACACAAATCTGACTTGAAATGTCTCAGATTATAAAGGTCTCCTGAGTTGCCTGCCGACCAATTAAACCACGAGTGGGTTTATCTTTGATTTCGCTGTAGAAATTTCGAGCTTCGGGCATAAATTGTTGTTCTCCATCCATTTTTAAACACTTTCCTTTCCTCCTGAGGCCCCAGGACATCTTTTCAAGAGACAATTTTATTGGCTATTCTTATGCCAACCTCATAACGTTTGCTGGGCATCACTCCGCTCTGCAGGACAGCCCGTGCTTTTATTATTGGTTTCTCTGACAAGTTGACCCGATAGCTTTGACTAATCAAAGCAGGTTGCTTGCTTTTAACAATAAGACGTCTGTTAACAATTTATTTGCTGATAATTTCACCTGTTCTAGTGGTACAAATACATTCGTGAAATGGACAACTGTATAAATATTTTTTTGTTTATTTTGTTCTGAAAGCTCTCGGCGGGTAAGCGCATGAACCTGTCTCCTTAGCCATGACCAGTGAATCCGTTTTTACTGAACCCAGCGGCGAGGCGGACGGGAATTCAGAGAGCAGAGGTTGGATACCAGGGGTTGGTAGAATTCTAAGTAATTTCAGACACGAGCTCATACTACTCGTTTCAAGAGTTTAGAAATGCAATGTTTTAGATAAAGTTTCCTTATAAACATAGCAATTAGATTCTACAGAAAAAAGTTATGCTTTCAAGTTTTAAATTCTTATTTAACTCTGAAATCTGCATTCAAATGTGTTCCAACAACCTGGCATTCAATAGATTGAGTTCGCGCTCTCAGCGGAAGTCTTCGGTCCGTAAAAGTGCGGGTGTAAGTACGGTGAAATGTATCTCTGACCCCGCTCCCTGTACCTTTTACAGCTCGGTCAAAAAAACGTGAGGCCCGGCGACCGAAGACGATATGGACAGGCAGATGGTGTGGGTGGAAGCCACAATACCGAGAAATGTAAAGTGATACATTTTGGAGAGAAGAATAAGAGGCAATATAGAATAGAATGCACGATTCTGAAAAGGGGACAAGTAAAGGTCGGTGGGTATATGTGCATAGTTTGTTGAGGTTAGGAGGGCAAATGGAGATTGTTTAAAATGTGAGATGCTGGGCTTCGTAAACAGAGTATACCGGTGAGGAAGTCATGAATATTCACCGGTGCAGCCACAACTGGAGTACTGTATTTGGGGAAGGTGGTAATGATTTGCCAAAATGTTCGCAAGGGTGAGGGTCTGAGGAAGCGGGGATGTTCTTAGAACAGATGGTTACGAGAAGATCAGAGAGGTAGTTAATGAAGGGGGTAGACCGAGTCGACAGGGAGATCGCTCCCACTGGTGGAGCGTTCAAAAGTATGGGACATAGAACCGAAATAATTGGCAGTAGTGGGGGGGGGGGGAGGATTTTTTATTTGCACAGAAAGTTATGAGGCTCACAGTGCACAGCCAAGATTAGCAGATTCAAATGCAGCGTTTAAAGGAAATTGGATAACTTTCTGAAAATGGGGCGATGGATACTGAGCCTAACATTAAGCTGGTAGAATCTCGACGGACCGAATGATCCGCTTCCGTGTGGTAGTTGTCGTTAAGTTTGGGGTCTACTTTTAAAGCTGGAATCCGTTTAATTGTGTCGAAATAATGTTTTCAATATACATGGCCACATATCAAAATAGAAAGTTGATGCACTCGACCATCAAATGACTTGTTCTAAATAACACACATTGTGTATGTACAGTGCACTAAATTCAAATTGTATTGAAACCGAGTTTAAAATTCTGGATATGCAGGGCAGATTCATCAGCATCCAGTGATCTCCTACTGGCTCGTTGGTCTTATCTTTCGGCGGCTGTTTAATTCCCGTGCTTTATTTCCAGCTCAGATTTACAAGCCGTAAACAACTGATTTTCGCTGATCTTTCCCCATGCAGCGTTCACACACCAAGACAACAATCGTAGCAAAATTGAGGGAGAATGTACTTGAAATGCTGTGGCCCCAATGTGGGGCAGTTATAAACACAACCTTAAATTGGCGAAATTGGGAGAGAACCCATTGTTATCCGCGGGCTAAAAAAATATTAATGTCACTAAAATCTGATCCCCATTTAATAGACTTTTATTGACATTTGTTGAATAGAATGTAACACAAATTATAAATGTTAAACGAAAATGTAAACATTTTATTGATTATTGTCCCACATAACTTGTTTAATTATTTGCTTAATAGCTGAGAATATTATTCAGTAGAATATACGGGTGCCTTTTGTATATTAAACGAAACTTTAAATGTTTAAGTTTCTTGTCCCACACGGTTTGCTTTTTGTTATTTGTTTTTTTTTCGCGAATGTTTTAACATTGGCGTAAAATATTACAGATAAATGTTAAACAACAGTTGTGGGTAAAGGGAGGCAAATGAAAAAGGCGGAAATGACCTGAGAGGCTGCAGGAGCAGGTGTTTAGGGAGGCAACTGCACTCTGCTCAGCTGTGTTTTTAAAGCTGCTTGCAGTTTATTGCAGAATTTATAACCGCAAAAAAAATAGAAAGCTGTTAATTTTCACACAGTATAAAGAGCAACCTGACTTTCAATCTGAGCGTGCAGCCTCCCTATTTACGGTTTATAATTCCGGCATTATATTCAAAGCCGGCGTCTCGTTAACAATTTTCTAGGTCCCTTCGTGTCCGGCGGTGGGTGGTAGAAAAAGGTTTAGGCAGTAATTATTAAATCTGACGCCGTTTGACCACCTTGCACCCCCACTCCCACGACTAATTTCCTGCTGTTTCAGATTGGCAAGCTAAATGGTCAACTCGTTTAAGGAGAGTGTTTTCTTTAAACCTCAACATCGTGCAAGTCGCGGTAAGCGAGCGGATATTTCTAGCGCTGTTGTGCCAGGTGGGTGGAACTGAAGAATTGTGGCGAACAACTGCTGTCCTGACAGGACGAGCGTGCGGCAGGTTTGACCAGTCAAGTCAGCCTGCATATTTCGGCAAAATCTTAATTCTAGGAAAAGGTTTATTATTGGCAACGATAACAACAAAAAAAACCCAGGTATTATAGAAATCTGGAATAAAAATAGGAAATGCTTAGCAAGCCAGTCAGATTCTGCAGGGAAAAAAATCGACACTCCGAGTTAAGATCCTGCAGTAGACTCCTTCGTGTGGCATCAGCCCATGTTCACAATAGTCTGATCATCTCGTACGTCACCACAAATGCCGTAACCTTGTAGAGTTAGACTTCTGGCTGTCTTTATGCTGAAGCTTCCTCGATTAAGTTCTACTTGCTGATCACTGGTCTTCCTCCTGTACAATTCATTGACATCAGGTACTTATTTGAGAAATGAACTGAACAATTTGCTGGGAAGGACGATTAATTAAGAAGTTGAAATCTACTAATTAAAAGAAAGCTGGTGATTTATTAGATTTTTTCAGCTTTCCAAACTGTTGCCTGATGTAATTTATAACTTTACAGATGAACCTACTTGACTTGTACTGGGTCAACTTGCCCACTTCAATCTACTTACTCCTAATCGATTTCTTTTAGGGTTTTTTTTGTATATTCACTTTGCTGGTAGGTGTCAACTTCCCTCTGGTATGGTGTGGTCTTGGGAAGGCATCGTACCTGAGCATACAGTGTGAATTCTACATAATGCTGGGAATACTCAACAAGTCAGGCAGCATCTGTGGAGAGTAAGAGTTAATGTGTCAG
>JARFYF010000057.1:4318921-4329915 GCA_030265395.1 Rhina ancylostomus | reverse complement strand
CTAACTGCTCCAGAGAAAGTGGTGGTGAACCATGATTTTGAACCACTTTAGTCCTGTTGGTAGGGAGTTCCAGGGTTTGGAGCCACCTGTCCTTCGTGATATATTTCCAAATCAGGATGGTCTATGATATGGGATCTTGTAGATGGTTGTGTTCTCATGTGATTGCTGTCCTTGGTTGTAGAGATTGCAGGTTTGGGAGATACCGCTGGAGTAGCCTGGACAAATGACTGCCATGCAATTGCAAAATGGTACACACTGCAGCAATCAGACTGGCGATGAATGAATGTTTAGTGTAGTTGATGGGTGCCAATAACGTGGGTTGCTTTAAGTTTGTTTTATTGTATTGGGCTTCTTGAGTTATTCGTTCTACACACCTAAACAAGTGGAGAGTGTTCCATTGCACTCCCACCTTGTAGATGGTGGAAAGGCCTTCGGCTGTCAGGAGGCGAGTCACTCAGCAGAGGATAACCAACCCCTGATCTGCTCTCTAACCACAATGTTGTGGCTCACCTAACTGATTTTCTGATCAATTATAACCCCCAGGAGGTTGATGGTGGTGGGGGGGGGGCTCGATAATGGTAACATCAAGGGTGGGTGGTCTGACTCTCTCTGGAGATGGTCATTGCCAGGCATTTACAACACAGATGTTACTTGCCACTTATCAGCACGTGCCTGAATGTTGTTTAAGTCGTATTTTGTACAATTATGGGTTGTTTCATTTGCTGAAGGTCTGCAAATGGACTTGAACATTGTTCAATCGTCAGTGAAAATCCCCATTTCTGGAAATCAAAACTGGAAATGTGGAAAATCTGAAAACACTCAGTAGCCTAGGCAGTATCTGTGGAAAGTGAAACACAGCTAATGCTTCATGTTGAAGACCCTCAGTATAAACTGGGGAAGGAAAAAGTCAAAGTTGAGTTTATTGTATGCCCTGGTGCAACAAAAAACTTACTTGCAGCAGCGTCATAGGCACATAGCAGCAGAGAGACAAGATTCACAAGTAAAACATGAATTATACAAAAAATGCACACTTTTCAAAAAAAATGTCCATTGTAGTGCAAAGTGGTCGTATTGTTGCTATACTGAGGTAGTGATTAGAGTTGTGCAGGTTGGTTTAGGATCTGAATGATTGAAGGCAAGTAGCTGTTCCTGAACCTGGTGGTGTGGGACTTCAGGCTTCTGTACCTCCTGCCCAATGGGAGCTGCAAGAAAATGGCACAGCCCAGATGGTGAGGAACTTTGATAACAGATGTTGACTTCTTGAGGCGGCGCCTCCTGTCGATACTTTTCATATAGAGGAAAAGCAAGTTGCAGTGAGGGTAGGGAGAGGGAGGGATAAGACAAAGGGAATATCTGTGGTAGGGTAAGGCTAGAGTTGCTGAGGGGCGAGTAGCAGTCGATGTGTTACTGGCAGCAATAATGCTGGTCTGTCAGTCATGCCCTGCATGACAGGCTGTGCTAATGGAGAGAGGGAAAACTGAGCCAACTTCACAGATGAATGATTTATAGCAGAAATGGCCAGTTCTGACAAAGACAGAAGGCAATATTGAGCCTGGAAGCTCCAACCTGCCACAGATAAAGTACCTTCCCCTCTTCCATGAATGACAGAGCCCTTGACTGCATGCCATCTATTTCCTGCACCTTTTACATTGGACCTTGTTGGAACAACGCAGGAGGCTACAGTTTAGGGTGTGAGTGGGATGGGAAATTAGAATGGCAGACATCAGGAAGGTCAGAGTCACTCCTGCAGACTGAGAGGAGGTGTTCTGTAAAATGGTCACCTGATGTGCAGTTGGTTTCTTCCAGTTAGTGTACTGCATTTGGTGTTCGTAATGTGGCCTCCTCTACAGTGGCAAAGTGCAGGTGAATTGCTGCTTTACTTGGAAGGTCTGTTTCCTTCCCTGCATGGTGGGAAGAGGTGAAAGGACAGGTGCTGTATCTCCTGTGGTCGCATGGGTGAACTACCATAAGAAGGGGAGTGCTTGGTGGGGATAGGAGAGCAGACCAGGGAGTCACAAAGACAACGGTGTCTTCACAGTGCTGAAAGGGGAAATGTGCGTCTGTTGTTTGATCTGGCAGAAATTATGAAGGATGAACCATTGAATGCAAAGGCTGGTGGGGTGGAAGGCGAGGACCAGGGGAATTCCATTCTTGCTCTGTCCAGGGGGTGAGAGTGGAGGTGCAGTCAAAATCTCTGTCAACTATGGTAAAGGGGAAGCCACTTAATCTTGCATTTGGGCATTTTGTAGCCATCCAGAGTCTCTATCAAGTTTCTTTGTATCAGAACTGGCATTCTGCTGTAAATCATCCATTTGTGGTAGTGGCTTAGATTTTCTCTCTCTATTATCACAGTCTGACTTCTGGGCACATCTGACATCCCTGCATCTTGCCATTTCTTCCTGCAGGTACTGCCACACACTGCCTGTTTCCCAACGCTCAATTGTGTTCACTGATCACTTTGTGCTTCCTAAATTAATCTGGTCTCTGGTCTGGCAACTCCTTAATTTCTCATTTGAAGGGACACGACAACCTTGGAACTATCTCTGGAACCCCTTCCAAGCCTCTGAAAATTCTACCTCTTGAATCACTGATTATAATTTCACTACCATATGAGATCTTGATTCTCTAAACCTTTGTCTGTCATCCTCTAAGATCACCTTTAAGCTACTCTTTGACACAGCTTTTCATTGCTTCTCCTAGTCTTGTATGCCTGATTGCCAACATTTGGTACTTTGAAGCACATTTTTATGTTTTATTAAATGAAATGCAAATAAATGCATTTGGTTGTCAGAAATTGAATAGTAATTCTTTGTCTCATTGATGTGCTTTAAGAGACCATTGACGCCACCTATTTGCATTTTAAATTACTTAATACAGACATATATGAATGAGTTTAATCCAAAAGCTCATTTGCAATGATATGGATGATACATATGCATAACTGTTGTGCGGTCCATTTAACTATAGTGCGTTTGTATTGAGTACTGCTCAATAGGCTGAAATAATTGAGCACTTTAAGTTTAGATTTTGAATGGAGGAACTCCATGCTATGGAATAGGGTAGTTCTCAGTGTTCCAACCACTACTGCCATCTGTACCAAGTCAGTGTGCTGAGTGACTTGGAAGTTATGCAGTTCCCATACACCAGCTGCAGTTGCTCCCCTATATTATAGTCCTTCAACATAGGAGTATAATTAAAGAAGTCACAGCAAACTGGTGCAGTGCATCTTTTCAGTGGTGTACTGCAACTGTTGCACTAGTAGAGTGAATGCCGATGATGTCGGGTGGGCTGTTGACCAACTGGACTGCTTCGTGCTGATATTTTAAGCACTGGGTCTGCACGTACAGACAAGAGGGAAATATTTCACCACTATTGCATGCTTTTTGAATTATGGAAAGGCTTTGACTCCCCCTCTGCAAATACATAGCCTATGATCTGCTCTTAAAACCATGAATTTATGCCCAAACCAGTTACATTTCTAGTTGATGGTGGCCCTCTCCTCAGATATTGCTGGTGGGAGGATTTGGCAATGGTAGTGTCGTTGTAGATCTGGATTCTCTTGTTAGCTGTTCACTGACACTTGTGCCACACATTTTGTGTGTCACTATTCAGCCCATACCAGGGTGTGGTCTAGCTGTTATGTGTGTGAGGAGTTACAGATAAAACTGGACACCAAAGTCATCAGCAAACTTCCTCCATTCTGAGCTTTTGAAGGGAAAATAATTAAAGCAGCTGACTCTAGTTTAATGTCGGACTTAGCAGTGACGCCTGGCCACAGGGGTGACCAGCTCCTTAACTTCAGACACCTTTCATTGATTCATCTTTTTCTTTCCTTATCTCTATTTTCACCTTTCTTCCTCTTCCTCTGGGTCAAGTTTCTGTGGGTTCTGAGTTGGCTGATGTTCATGCGCCATCTGCAGCCTCTGACACTAGTTGGGCACGAAGTCCTTGGGTGAGAGATTCTGCATTCCTTTCAACAGTTTCACCTGGCCTCCACTCTCCTGCCAGAGATTTGGTGTCAGTGCTTCCCTGAATGCTCTTTATTGCCTGATCTGTCTTAACCTAACTCCATATCACATTTTGTCTTGTTCCTCACTCCTCTCTCAGCTCTGCTTTGAAAATGATAAACCATCGACTTTCCCTCAAGTCCTGAGAAAGAGACCCTGACCCAAAATGTTGACCGGTTTCTCTTTCCACAGATGCTGCTTGACTGGCTGAGTTCTGCCGGCAGATCTCTTCTAGCTACTAGTAACTCTTGAATTGATAGGTTGGGATGAAGTTCAAGAGTCTCACTGGTGATTGCAAGAAACACAAGGTCAATCTGTTCCATGCAGAATTGCTGGCATTTATCAACAAAACCCAGACCACTGAGTCCAAGCTTTTAGTAGTTGATTTCATAAGTTAAGAACCAAGCATTAATGTGCTGAGGATCTCCACCTCCCCCAAGGTTTATTTAGATCAGTTAGTGCCTATGCAGATTAGTATTTTCAAGTGAGCTACTTCTGGGGATCTGATGCTCATGTGATAATGTGGTTTGGTGTGTGACCATGTCTCATCTGCTCTCCCTTTGATGACAATTGACCTTACAAGATTGTAGTGCCAGTTCTTGTGGATTTATGATTATAGCAAAAGCATGAAAATTATTCAAGCCCCTGGGAAATGGGCATTAAGCTTATCTACCAATGTATATTTTAACTGGGTAGTGATCAATTAAGGGCAATCCATTGATTCCTGAGATGGCAAGTTTGTCAAGAGAAGTTAACTGGCCTGGACCTGTGCTCTCTCAATCATGCTTTTTAAACTGGTTTTGGCAGAGGAGATGCAGTGATGTTTCCTCTGGCCGGGTTCTGTCTCTGAGTTGGCCATTGAGGACAGATCTTGAGAGGGTGGTGAACCTTTGGAATTCAGCACCCAAGGGGCTGTGGACATTCAGTCACTGAATATGTTCAAAATGGATTAATA
Source organism: Rhina ancylostomus (assembly GCA_030265395.1). Classification (NCBI taxonomy): domain Eukaryota; kingdom Metazoa; phylum Chordata; class Chondrichthyes; order Rhinopristiformes; family Rhinidae; genus Rhina; species Rhina ancylostomus. The sequence continues at coordinate 4,324,953 of JARFYF010000057.1, read as the reverse complement.
GTGTTTGACATTCAGGGAATCAAGGGAGAAGGGGTTAGTGCAGAAAAGTGCTGAGGTAAATATCTAGCTTGGTCGTGAGGGCAACATGGTGGTGCAGCAGTTAGTGCTGCTGCCTCAGTGCCATGGTCTGGGGTTCAATCCTGATATCTGTGCTGTCTGTGTGGAGTTTGTATTTCGGCCTGTGACTGTGTGGATTTGTCCTGAATGCTGTGGCTTCCTCCCACATCCCAAAGACGTGCTGGTGTGTTAAATAGCTACTGTAAGTGACCCCATAATGTAGATATGTAGCAAAGTAACCAAAAGGGAGCTGATGAGCATGTGAGAAAGGTGTAGTGGTATAGAGAAATGAGGGGGTAATGGGACCGATGGGACTCCTCTGCTGGGAGCTGGCATGGACCCAAAGGGATGAACAGTCCCTCCTTCCTGTTTTGCCATTCTTTTCTATGCCATACTTAGAAAGAAAGAACAAGAGCAGGCAGGAAGGGTCAAAAGACCAACTAAAGCTTAGATTTGTGTTCTTATGATTGAACAGGGATCCTCCCCTGTCATAGAGTTTCACATCAAACTAGATAGTACTCCTAGCCACCAGATCAAAAGGCTTCGCCTCTTGCATTAAAAATGCCTATTACTCATTTTATCTTTGTCCATAGAGTCATGCTGCACACTGGCTGCCGTAATCAGTAACCATACTTCAAATAACTCATTGGATATTACACACTTTGGGATTCTTTGAAGAGGCCTGATAAGTTGTCATATCACCGGCATGCAGACTGTAATGGGTGTCCTTTCCGACTAAGTTCCCCTGAAGCTGCTGTAACCATGACGAAGAATCTTTTGTTTAATTTGTCAAGACCTAGTTTGGAAGATAAACTCAATAGCCGGAGAGATCAGAATTGAATTTAGTTTAATGTTCAACTTGGCATTCAGGGCAGCTGTACAAAATTAGAGATGTAACTTAATACACAAACAGGTACAAGTAGAAAAATGTGCTTCCATCAAAGTAAAGGGATTGAATAGAAGTTTTATTGGATTGTTTTTTTATTTGTGTTAGTTAATCTGATTGAGGAGATCATCAACAGAACAAAACTGCGTATCCTCTACTGCTACATAATCTCAAACTGTTCTTTCAAATCTGAAGAGCATTGTAGAGATCTGGGGCTTGAGGCTCTCAGAAGAGAGGCATTGAATCAACTGCTGGATGACCATGTATAGAGAGGTACAGGACATCTCATAAAACACTGATAGGGATGATGGTTGCTGCTGTGCTCCTAATATTGAATCTCACCAGTCTCGGACACTGGTTGCAGGCCGAACTCTTTTAATATAGATCTTATTTAGTCATCCATATTCCCAATGAGTGAACTCTAAAACATTTTCTTCATGCCTCCCTTTTCACTTTTATCTTACTTTTGCTCTTCCTCTGGCAGTGATATCGGTGACTGGATCTGCATTGGGCACCTTTCATATAAACAAGGTATTGCCAAAGACCAAAACATCCTGATGGATTAACCGTACTGAGTTTTCCCCCAGATTTGTATTGACTTCCAATTTTTCCAGGGCCCCTTGATGCCACATTTGGTAATTCAACTCCTTTGTCCATCTAAAGACCGAGAAAGGAGGTCGAGACCAGTATGATCCTGGCCATTTGTGAACAGCTCATGGGTGAGCAAGCAACAAACTGCTGGAGGAATAGGGTTTGTCAGCAGTACCGCCTGATGATGCTCTCACTTTACCAGTTATTTACTAGCAGACTGAGATGGTGTGAACAGAAGGACTCTAAAGGTTCACCACCTTCAGGGTGGGTAAGAATAGGCAATGAATCCTGCCCTTATCAGCAGCAATGCCTGCATGCTGAAAACTGATGAATAAAATGGCCCAGAAAGCCATTCAATTGGGAAGGACAAGACACGTTGAACTGGCCAGAAACAGTTGCATCCTGTGGCCAGAAACGTAAAAGAAAAACAAATCAACCCTTTTGCCTTTCTGGCCAAAGATGGTTGCAGGCACTTAAGCCCTTTTGCACATCGTCCAGACGTTCATGGAGCTCTCTTGTCCCAGTTGTTATTTAAATGTCCATCACCTTTCACTACCAGATGCAGCAAGAAATGTGAGTTAATCTGTTGGCTGTGGGATTGCTTACCCTCCTGTTTGTGCTCTTTCAGCAAATGGGTTGCCCTGTGTTTTAGCTTCAGATTGGCACCTCATTTAATTATCCCTAATGCTGCTCTCACTTGCTCGTCTATACTCATTGGAAGCAGATTGGTTCACTAGTTTGATTACAGTTGTAGGGTGAAAAGTGTAATCTGTCAGACCATCGGGAACAGTTGAATTGCATTCTTCACCACTGAAGGCTTCAACACCTCCAGATTCCAGCTTTCTCTGAAAATTCCATTTCCTATGGTGATGCTGCAAAAGTTAAAGGCTGTCAGAAGTGTGGTCATGGGGCTTTGTCTCCAAAATGACCGGCGCAGCTGCCATTCATCAGTGAGGTAATCAGATGCAATTGCAACAAGTAGGTTAGAATAAAAATTTCTTTCATCACCTATAGCATTCAGTCTGATAGCTGTGTCCTTCAGGGATCTGTCAATGGTTTCATAACAAAGCAACTCCTGGCAACAGACAATGAAGGCACCTACCGAAAATACATTCTGAATTCTGTACTGTATTCAGTGTTTTTTTTCATGCCAGAGGTAGTGATTCAGCGGTTGATGATGGATACTAATTTGAACATTATTTAGTCTGACGCCATGAGATTTTATGGAACTGGAGTCAAGTCCCACAGCCACAGCCTGCTGGCTTTATTTGACTGCCACCATGTCCAGCATCCAAACAGTGGGATGAAGACCTAGGGATACTGCAGTTTGGAACATTACAAGCCAGGTAGGATTATGTAAGTTTAACCACATCATGCTGTTTTCCCCATCAATTTTGGCATGTCCCCATTAGGGAGGTGCAGAGCTGGTGGAGCTTTGATATGGTGCTTTGATAAGTGCTGGGTAGTCCATCCACTTTTTCTTTTCTTGCAGTTTGCCATAAAAATTTCCATGGACAATTTGCAGGATGTTGGTGTGGATCTGGAGTCATGTAGCCAGTCAAGTTAAGGGCTGCAGATTCCTTCCTGAGAATGGATGTTAGTGAAGTGGACTTTTACAACAATCCAGTAGTTTCATGATTAAAAATACAAAATCAGTTTTTAAACTTAACCTGCATTTAAATTGATGGGATTTGAAATTGTGATTCCACATCATTGGTCTTTTGAGTCTATGCAGACCTTTTAAGCTTAGGTGAAATGTCAACGTGCTCTGTGATCCCCTTCTCACGAGTCATTGTCACAAAAGCTCTCTGCATATCCTCCAACACATTGTAGCAGAAGGCGCACATCCAGATAAGATATTTTGATCAGAGAGAAATTTAAGGGCAGCAGTCAAGTTGGGTGCAAAATGCAGAAACAGGCTATTTTGAAATGTTCCTCCTTCCACCATATCCAACCCAATCCCTGATCTCTACAACTTGGAAGGCCATGGGAGTGTCATCATCTCCAAGTTTCCCTCAAGTCTCCCCGGATTTTGTCTTGGAGATGTATTTTGTTTCCTTCGTTATTGCTTGCTGTTCTGGGATTATGCCTCAATCAATAGCAATGTATAGGTACTTATACTACATCAACAGCAGTGGTCCAGGAAGGCAATTCACCATCACCTTCCTGGATCACTGGCGATGGGCAGTAAATGTTGGCCTTGACAGTAATGTCCATGTCTGTGAGTAAAACAAACTAACCCCTATACATCATGCCCAAAAAATACAAAGATGCTTTAAGGAATACTCAGAATCTCTTGCTTAAAAATGCTTCATACACAACATGGGGTTTAAATTGTTTTGGAGCAAATCTTTGCCTTTTTGCACATCCTTCATAGTTTGCGCATAAATGAATACCTTAAAACACAAGCTGCTCTCACTAAATATGTATCTTAGTGAGATACATATTTCACTATGTATCTCACATTGCTCCTGTATAATTTTAGTAGTTCAAATCTGGCCACCCAGTAACATCCCACCCATCCAAATCGGCCAGCACAGTAAAAGTCATGTGGCAAAGTGGTTTTAAAACATACCAATTTGAGTACATTACAGTGTAATTTGTTGGCCAGAGAACTGTCTAAGATCATCCTAAAAGCTTAAAGTGAACACCTCTCAGACATTTCAAGACATCTCAGTACTAGAGTGGGTTTACTCCCTAGCAGGAGAGAACTAATGGATTTTTGAGATGGATTATAAATGGTGCTAATGGCTCAGGTTATTTACAACCCCCTTGGCTCGCATGTTGGCTCAGTTTATATATAATAAATGAATCATCCCAACTTGGTGCAGAGTTAAGAGGATTTCAGGCCACGTGATTGAGGTGCAACATCAAAATATTTCTAGGTTAGGGGACTGAAAGCTTAACTTTGTGCTCACCACTATCTTGCAGCTCCTGCTGGGAGGTTGTTGTACAGGCATTGCACGTGGTGTCAGCCTCAGCCGAACTATTCTCCTGAATGGAATGGTCTAACACACAGGACTCTCATGAAGAACAGGCACTTCTGAAGTTACTAAAGTGTAATCATCAATGCAAACTGTATCCCAGTAATAGTTAACACTGGCAGAATGCTAGAATTCTAGGCAATTATGTATCAACACTGCGGAACACATTCTGACTGTTGTCACTTCAAGTAATTTCCATGTCTATTCACTGTCTAGCATTCTGGGGAAGCACTCTGCTCACTGCAGAGGCAGATCAGACCCAGGGGTTCACTAAAGTTTGTGATGGATCTTTGTTACAATCCCAGAATGTTGGGTCAACTGATCACAGCCAGGTAGGAGTTGATTTTTGCAGTTGGGGCTGGTCAGAGGAAGTTGCTCCAGTGTTCCCATTCGTGCTTTGTCTAATGACTCCCACTAGAAAATGTACATTTGTCCACTGGATGCCAATTGGATCAGGAATAATTGTCATGCTGTTCGTGATTGAATGGGCTGTCGGCACTACGTGTCTGAGCTACAGATGAAGAGTAGCCACTTGTGGGATATCAAAGGATAAGTCGAATATGTCCTGAAGGGGTTTCTAAATCTGGAGGTGAAAGGAGACAGTAGGATGTGGGGATGGTGGTGGAGCAAGACTAAAACTTGAAAGCAAGTGTAACTTTGAGTCCTCAGTTTTTGATCTGGCGATAAAACACTTTTGAAGGAAACTTCAGGAACTTGCTGTAAAACATGAAACTAGAAATTCCACTACAAGAAATGTTTGCATTTTTTCTCATAGTACTTTTGTGCGTTTTATTTCCTTGCAGAAATGTGTAGAGTGGGAGGAAGAGAAATATGTATTAGATGGTTAGGAGCACTGCCTTGAAATGAGGCCGTTATTTTATTGAGCTGGGAATATTTAGCACCAAAAGGGTTAAATATTGGGTGGTTTAACAGCCTGCCTTCTGCACTCTGACCTGTTGATAAATTCATGGCTGTGATAGGATTATCTTGCATTAAAAGATCTAACACTGCACCCACCTCAAAGAGCTTCCCCAGAGGATCAGCACATGGTCAATCAATGCTGCACGTGGTGCTCTTCAGACAAACATTGATATTTGACCTGAGGCGACTGCTTTTTTCTTGAATTATTGTTTGTTCAAAACCACTGCCTTTCAGCAGGTTGATTCTGTTAAAGGTCAACACGTTAGGCACCAAACAAGATTTTCTCTGATTTTTCATTCTCCAACAAAATTTAATGTTTCTTATTCATTCTTTGCATTTTAGTGTTACTGGCCAAGTCTGTGCCTGATTTTCCCCCTCAAGATATCATCTTCTTCAACCAGTCCAGTTGAAAGCTATTGGATGGGGAGGTGAGGGCTTTGACCCAGCAGTACTGAAGGAATAGACCAAGCCAGAGTACGGTGTGTCTTTGATTCTGTTCCCTTGCACCAAATGCCCTTCCACTATTCAGAAGGGGAGGCCATGGGTTTGAGGATTCTGTCCACCAAGCCTTGGCACATTGGTGTAGTTGATTA
>JARFYF010000057.1:4224699-4239783 GCA_030265395.1 Rhina ancylostomus | reverse complement strand
CCCCACCTGCTACTTTCCCCCTCTCACCTGGACTTGCCTGTCACCTGAACTCACCTATCACCTGCCTGCGTGTACTCCAACCACTGCCCCACCACCACCTTATTCTGGTTTCTCCCCTCTTCCTTTCCAGTCCTGATGAAGGGTGTCAGCCTGAAACGTTGACTATTTATTTCCCTCCGTGGATGCTGCCTGACCTGCTGAGTTCCTCCAGCACTTTTTGTATATTGCTTTAGGTTCCAGCACCTGCAGAATCTCTCGTGTCTCCATTTATAAAGCTAAACATTTTGCTCAGTTTTATCGAGAAGGAGAATTAAAATCTTGTTTTTGCTGAGAATTGTATTCAAATATAGAAATCTCATTTCTTCCAACATGGGTCCATAAAGCAGATTTTTAAAATGTAACTACTATGAAAATGAATTTTCTAGAGCTCCATTAATTATCTATTTTACTTTATCAATTTATGGTGCAATCGGTTGAATCATGTATGTAGGGTTTAATAATAGTAAATAGCAGAAACTTTAGCTGCTATTTTATTGCTTATTGTTTTGTGTATAATGAACCACTATTTTTTGAGCCATGCTTTATTCTACTGCATCATGTGAGTATCTTCACCAGAAGGACTGCAGCATTTCAAAAGGCGGCTTGGCTTAAGGATGATGAATGCTGGCTTTGCCAGTGATGAGGCAGAACACAAAAAATGGATAATTAAAATATTTTAAAAGATGAAACTCTTATAAACAATACTGCAGAATCAACAGCAGTAGGCAGATTTCTAAGTTCATTAAGACTTTTCCGTTCAGAACTAACATTGTGATTTTTTAATATCTCATCCTTACAGGGAGTAAGAATCCCAAGATAACACTTAAGTTATCTGAGTTCAGAACAGACAGCCATGGGGCGGTGAGTATTCCTCTGAAAGTGGTGTATTGGATAGCTAAGAAATATGTACTTATGTTGGAAAGTTCAGATAATTAACCAGGGAACAATTTTGTTTTGCCCTGTAAATGAAAGTAACAAAATCTGCTGGAAATCTGAAATAAAACCAGAAAATGCTGCACATCTGCCAAAGAGTCTTTGACCTGAAATGTTAACTCTTTTTCTCCTTCCACAGATGTTGCCTGACCCGCATACTATTTCCACCGCATTTTCTCCTCGAAGCAGTAAACCATTTGCTTTATTTAGTTTAAAACAGATTGCCATGCCTCCTCTGCTTCAGTCAACTTCAGTATTTCATTTACAGGTGACCCCCATGCTACGGGGAAGTTGCATTCCTAGAAAACATTTCGTATGGTGATTTTCCGTAACATACATCTGTGCACGTGTAAAGAGATGCAAGGTTGAAAAAGAAGTATTTATTTATTTACACTTTTTCACACAAATTCTGTAAGATTAAATTTTTTCCCTATATCAAATTTTTGGTAGTGATTTGTGAATTCTGTAAGGGTGAATTTCTGCTACCCAAACGGCTGTAACATGGGGTCACCTGTATATATGGAAGTAGCATACGTGGAAATTGTGAAGTTTTAGGAAGATTGGGAATGGTATAAAAGAAAGATTAGGGATCAGAAATATAAACCTTAATGGGAAGCATTGAATCTAACCTTAACATTTTCAGAAGAAAGTACATGAATCATTTTTTTTAGCAATGGTATGACAGGCAAAGAGAAATGGTAAGCTAACCCTACTTTGATCATTGGTCTGGTCCCATTACGAAGTTGTCTAGTATTGGATACACTAATTTACGATGGGTTTGGAGAAAGTATAAAAGAGATTTGCTAAGATGATAGGCAGCAAGGCTTTACATATGAGATGCAGGGAAAGAAACTGAAATAGTTGCTAAAATGTAAAAGGTTACAAAATCTGGAGGTGGTATTCAAAAACTGAGGAGTTTTGATGAGATTTAATAGAAGGGACATGCATTTTCCACAGGGGAGCATCATGTAGTAAAGTGTATGAATTAAATGTCAATAAGATATTTATTTTCAGCAGTTTTAGGGCATCAAATGGCCTTCCAAAGATGTTGGTAGAAGCAAAATACCGTATCTATTGATATTCTTTTAAAAGCAGGCGAGAGGATAGGGATTGAGTAGCTTCATTTGTGAGCTCTAATTTTAAGATTCTAATTTACTGGGAAATCAGAATGGCAACACCCTTATTTATTTGTAGAGCAAGCTGATTTGACCCCCTTTTGTTATGACTACATAAAGATATGAAATGGAGCAAGAGGAGAATTCCAAAGATTCATAACCCAGTGAGAAATTTCTTCTCATCTCAGTCTTAAATAGCTGGTTCCTTATTTTTAAACTTTCCATCCCCTTGTTCTTGATGCCCTCACCAGGGGAAACATTGTCACAACACCTACCCAGTCTGTTCTAATAAAGGAATTAGTTCTGTTGCATTTCCCACAGATGCTGCCTAACCTACTGAGTGTTTTCAGGACTGAGTGTTTTTATTTCAGATTTCCAACATCTGATTCTAGCCAGTTAAGCCCCTCAATCTGGTGTGACTTGGTGAAACTGCCTAGCATTCTACTAAATTCCACAGTATAAGGCCATCCCATTCAATTGCTCTTTCTAAAACATCTCCCTCATCATAGGAATCAAACTAGTGAAGCCTGACTTCCTCCAAGCCAAGTATGTCCTCCCTTAAATGAGGAGCCTTCAGGTTTTGTTTCACCAAATCCCGCTGCAGCTACAGCATGACTTCCCTACTCTCGTACTACATCCCGCTTGCAAAATGGCCAACAAGCTATTTGCTTTCCTGATTACTTCCATGCTAACTTTGTTTCTTGCACAGGGTCAGCCAGACCAGGGTCCTCCTACTTAAGTAATATTCTGCTTTTCTGTTTTTCCAATCAAAGTAAAAAGTCTCACACTCCCAAGTATTTATGCCCAATCCATCTGTATCCTTTTGCACAATCTTTGGTTCCTTTTCACAACTTACTTTCTCACCTGTCTTTGTATCATCAGCATACTTGGGTGCATTAAACTCAGTCTAGCAACACTCGGGGAAGGAATCCAGTTGATGTGTGTTTTGTATTCTGTTTGCAATGGAGCACAACTTTAATCCTAATACATTGTTTTCTTCCTTTGGTAGATCCTGAGTACTCAAGACAAAGAGCTGGTTCAGCCATTTGAAATTCTTTTTCCTGGCATTGAGTACATAGCACGGGCTGGATGGACAAAAGATGGAAATTTGTATGTTTCCTTCCTTGTGGGTTACTAAGTAATTGACTTTGAAAGAAAATGTAGCCATGAAGTAATAATAATGAATAAAGAGTAAGATTGTCCAAGCAGTAAAGAACATGAAGATAACAGTATAATTTATCTGTGAACTCGCAAAATGCTGTAGTATTTTGTCTTGCATACAGCTCAATTGCTTTTATCACTTGACTTCAGCTGGCCTTAGACCTGTTGATTCGTATCTAAATCCCCCAGTTTTTAGTTCATCCGGTACTACATAAGCATCTCATTTTTAAGAGTGCAGTTAAAAAGGGATTTAACACAGATTCTATCTACCATATAGCTATGATTTCTCCCTGCAAAATAAATTGACCTAACTTGGCAGAAATAATGGCAGTGTATATTTCTGAAAATAAGGAATTTGAATCTGCTTTCACATTAAGACCTCTCGAAGGCAGACAAACATGACCTGAGGCCCACGTAGTACAATATTTGCATTCTTAAACAATGGGGTCTCCTCTGGAGCCTACAAAGATTGCCATCTGGAGGACACAGAATGTGTAACTCTCAGCAGAGTAGAAGTGCCTTTTTATCTTGAATCTACTGCCTCTAACTTGACACTTAATGTTTATTCCAATGAGATCCTCACTCATTAGACAGCCCAGATTGCAGTCGTGAATAACTCTTCTCTCTTCTCTTTGCCACAGTGCCTGGGCAGTATTACTAGATCGACCTCAACAAAGACTCCATTTAGTACTGATCCCAACATTATTATTTATTCCGGTAACCAAGGATGGAAATGAACGGATTAAATTTGTAGAGGCTGTGCCAGAAAACATCCATCCACACATTATTTATGAAGAAATAACTGATATTTGGATAAATGTAAGTCTATAAAGTCTCTGAGGAATATGCAAGAATATAATTGCATCTCTTAGTTCATGGTATATTAGTTTGGTGTATGGAATGCTTTCTTTTTTTAAAAAAAGTCTTCCAGCACTAAGTCATTGAGCACTGATATTTTCTTCTGATCCATGCCAACTAAGAATGGAAAATAGAATGACATTAATTTTATATGGAACCCAGCTAGTGGATGCATGGATGTTATAGTTTGAAGAATGATTTATGTAGTTACAAAATTTGTCAGATTTACAATGTGTGGCTAATAAGAAGAGAGAAACCTGAACTAATTAAGTAAACAATCCCAGGAATGGGCAATTTCTGAATCTGCTAAATATATTTTAGAAATAGGAAGACAAATGTTGAAAAGGTTTTCATTCATGAGGATGTAAAAAAAAGTTTGGGTTTGATTATTGAAATTTCTCCAGTCTGCAGTCATTGTTAGTTACCAATAATGTGAATAAATACCACCAGTCAACTCGAGGTAACTTTTGACCATTTGAAACAATCTTCCTTTATTGGTCATGCCATTAATGCCATTTGGTATAGACATTTGAGAAAGGATTTCGAAGAGTTGAACTTGCAAGATTGAGGGTGATCGTGATCTTGGTCAGTAAATACTTAACCCAGCCTGAGAAGCAGAATGAAGGACATCACATTTAATACCCACTTGGCCACAAGGGTAATTATAAAGTAGATGCATATATATAATCTATGTTCATGTTTACTCACTCTGGATGTGTCAAGAGATTTTTGGCTAAAGTTTTCAGAGCAGCCCAGTTAATGAGGTGTTGCCCTTTCGAAAGCAGTAGTTTAGTATCAAATAGTGGCAAGGAGAGGGTGAATGGATGAAGCTTTTGTAAAGTTGATTACATTTGCGGATCAGGAAGCATTTATGCAGAATCTTCAGTGGACTAAATCATTAAGTGGAATCAGCAGTGAGAGATCTGTGCACTTTATTTACTTTGGGTGTGGGGTAAATGATCTTCTGTGATTTCATGTTTTCTTTTAATTGTTACCAGATGGCTGCTAAGCTAATTAATTATCATTTCCCACTTTCTCCAAGGTCCATGACATATTTTATCCCTTTGTACAAACTAGAGATGATGAAGTAACTTTTATCTGGGCAAATGAATCACAGACTGGGTTTTGCCATTTATATAGAATGACATCAATTTTAAAACGAGGCTGCTACCAGTGGGCAAAGCAATTCAATCCAAGTGCAGGTGAGTTGTTGCTCTTCCCTTTTAACTATTTATCTTGTGGGAGGACCATAATGAAGTTATATGGTTACTAGTTATTAAGGCAGACGTATTAAGGAAACAATAAAGGATATTTAGTTTCGTATCTGCTGTCTTTAGGTTAAAGTGGGATAGCCAGGTATGAATAAAGTTCTCTAATAGTATAATGCTGGTCTGCATTAGTCTGCTTGTTCTGCTTTGCTCAGCAAACATTCCCATAACATCCCTGATTAGTTTTGTACTGTTGGGCTATGACCATGGGAAACTTAATTAGAAGTGGTCAGTGATATCTCACATTAGATCTCAGCAACTGACTGAGAGTGTGGCAGTCTTCTCATTTGTTTTTAATTCAAACATACAGGTTTCAAAGGAGGAGGAAAAATGTTCAATTGTTCTTGCATTGAACAACTTAACTCCACTTGCATTCTCCAGATCAATAGTGTAGCTGTGGGAACTTACACAGACCAAAACTATGCCCGGTTTTTCATTGAATGGTCATTATTTCAATCCAACTCTGGTCCATTCCCTCACTTCTTTCTCCAGTACTTTGATGAACTGAAATATATCATCAATTTTGCTGAAATATTTCTACACTGCTCTCACGTTCACATGGTCCATTTCTGACTCTTCCCTTTCTAGTTCTTGGTCTCTGTCTTGAGGGATAGATTAGTGACAAACTTCTGTTACAAGCCTGCAGCTATCCCAGCTGTACCTCCTGCTCCCACTTTCCCTGCCTCTGTTATATTTGCTCTTATGATGAGATTTTGCACACAGGTATCTCAAATATCTTCCTTTTTCCTTTAATGGTGGTTTCCCTTTTACCATAGTCGACAGTGCCCTCAAATGGTAACTCATCTATTTCTCATACCACTGCTCTCAGCACTTTCCTTCTCCTCCATCCCCCTGTGCATTCGTATGATTCTATAAGATAAGTAGTACTTTTTCCAGCTTTTAAGAAGAGCTTAAAGCAACATATTAGATGCTAGAAATCCAAAATTAAAAACAGAACATGCCAGATTGATTTAGGTAATATCTATGGAGAGAAAAAGTTAACATTTTAGGTAAATGACCTGTCATCAGAAAGAAGGGATTGTTGTCTCAGAACATAAAAATGAGGCAGGAGACAGCCACTCAGTGCTTCAACTCCATTTTCATGCTTGCATCTAGAGCAGAGATCTCAACTGGTCTCTGAAGTTTCTAGCCAGATATAATTTAAATATCAGACCCATAAATAATACATTAGGTAACTCCATAAAAATCATTCAAACCTACCAACTCAGCTTCTTAAATTTGCCACTTTCTACATTAGTTTCTACATTAGTTTCTCTTGAGTACGTTTTAGCTACCTAGGTTTACACTCATTGGAATAACAGAAATTGAAAGGGTAGGGCACCAGAATTTGTAAAATATTATTCCTAATAAAAGAAAGTCCTTTTGAGTGCTGGGCTGGGAATTAGACCAGAATGTCAATTACCAGTGTAGCTAATGAAATGATGTTGTTCTGTCTGAGCATCCTATCAGGGCAACAGGATATCAGTGAAGGACCAGACTCCATGTATTCAGAGATGTTTAAATATTTTGTGGCTTGTCCATTTTGTAATAGTCTCATGATTTCTGGAAATCTGATTTTTGGGTAGATTTCTATGCTTTTTGTGTCTTGTATTCCAGTTTCTTTCTTGGGCAGATCATTTGTTGTAGTTTACAACATCTTAATTTTTTTCTCTCTGTTGGCTACTTTGTTTATTTATTGTGCCAGTGCTTTCAACTAATTATTTCCTCGTTATTTTCAGATGATTTTAAATGCCTAATCAAAGAGGAGGTTGCACTAACTAGTGGTGAGTGGGAAGTGCTCGCAAGACATGGCTCAAGGGTAAGCCTGCACTGGATGTGTTGTGAAACCCAGTGACTTTGCTAATGGGAGTGATAGCAAGGCAGTGAATTAATTATAATCATAAACTGAATTGCATTGTAATTAGACTTTAACCCTGAAATAGTTTTCTTCACGTGTTGAAGCTTTTGGCTTTGCTGAAATAATGTTGCATGGCACGAATTGCTCATCAGGTAATTGTTTCAGGTGTTCATTGTTCATTTAATCATAGCAACATATCACACAGATGAAATCAATTCACCCATCGTGTCCATTCTAGTTGGAAAAAAAATTAGTCTCATTCCTAACTATAAATTGGTTTATAGCATTGTGGGTTATGCCAAATACTATGATAGTTTCTGCCTCCACCATCAACTTTGCAGACAGTAAATTGGTTATAAATAGCTCCTCTTATCTTTCTGCCTATAACCTTTTAAACTATGCTCCTGTTATTGGCCACAAAGCTAAGTTAAACAGGGATTCCTATTCAGCATATCCAAGTTTTAAATTTCTTAAAGCTGAATGGCATTCCTCTTTCCTCTATTCTAAAGAATGCCAGTCACACTTTATAACTCACCTTCTGCTCTGCCATCATTGTAAATCTTTTCTTATTATACCTTCTGTTGTGCAATCACATCACCTTCATGAAATGCGATGATCAAGCCAGGGCATAAACTCTTGGTTTATAGCATTGTGGGTTACGCCTCATCAAGTGCTTTTGCAGTGATACTTAAATACTATGATAGTTTCTGCCTCCGCCATCAACTTTGCAAACAGTAAATTGGTTGCAAACAACTCCTCTTATCTTTGTGCCTATAACAATACATCAATAATCAAGGCAAGGCTACCTGCTGTTCTATTCAGTTCAAGCATAATCTTTGTGGTCTCATGTAGTATGTCTTGGCTAATAAAGGCAAGATTCCATATGCATCCAAATCTACCTTCCCTACAGACTTCAAGGATCTGTGGACATGTACTCTAAAGTCTGTTTATTCCTCTAGACTTGCCTGTATACATTTCCCAATTACCACCTTGCAGATTGAATTCCATTTCCCATTCTTCTGCCCACTTCATTTGTCCAATGATGCTTTCCAACAGTCTACAGCTGTCTCCCCCATTATCAAACACATAGCCAATTGTTATATCATTTAAAGCTTCTACATGCCTTCCTACATATCCAAATTCTTGATGTATACCACAACAAGCAAGGCGCCTGGCACTGAATACTGTTGTACCCCACTGGAAAGGGCTTTCCAGTCAGTAAAACCTAATCATTATCCTTTGCTGCTTATCGCCGACCCAGTTTTGGATTCAAGTTGCCAGTTTCCCTTGGATTCCAGGGACTTCTGCTTTTCTGATCTGTCTGTCTTATAGGATCTTCTTGTACACCTTGTTTAAAAATCCACAGGGACTGCATTAAGTGTGCTCCTCTTGTCAACTTACCTTACCAAATCTGTACTGACTGGCCTCGATTTAATTTGTGCTTCCAAATAATGATTTTAAACTGGCCCCTCCTTTTTTTCAATAAATAATCTAGCATCTTGTGTTTGGCCTACTGGCCTTTGTTTATTCCATCTCTTTCACCCTTTTCAAACAAAAGGGTATTGTTGACAGTTCTCAGAATGTTTGCTATTTCCTCTCCTCCTCTGTAGAGCCTAGGATACATTTTATCCAGGCCTGATGGATTAAACAATTTTTAAAGATGTTAAACCGCTGAACATTTCCTCTTTATTTATCATATCCAATATTTTATAACCTTCCTCTTTAACTACAATGCCTGTATTAAGCACCCTGTTAAGAAGACTGACGCAAAGTATTCATTTGTAACCATACCAAATATATTCAGCCACAGGACAGGAATTGGCCAATACTGCATATCTTCCTGAAACCCCCACCTCCATGCAATCACTTATGTACCTATGATACAAGTAGGAAATAAAACACTAATGGAGAAAAATAGGGGACTGGGAGTCTAATCCCAGTGAAAAGCCACTCTTTGAAGGTTTACACATAAGCAGTGAGCTTTGAAAGGATGATTCTTTGAAAATGCCATTTTCAGGTAGTAAACATCATTAAAAACTGAGAATTACATATAGGAGACATTAAGGACAGTGTAAATTTACCAACTGATTTCTAGAAAGGATATAATTCTAAGGAGAAATGCAGTTAAGGCAATTGAACTGACCTTGTTTTCACCCCAACTGAGGTCAACTAACTCCACAAACCACCAACAGAGAATGTAAATAGTCAGCTTTATATAGAGCTTGATAGGTTCACTAAAATGTTCTCTGAGTACTTCATATAAAGTCATGTTTCAGACTGGGATATCAAATTGGGATCCTCACGGTTGCATGACTTATAAATTGCTTTCAGCTTCATTAGCATCTGTGTTTGCTCCTTGTAGGTTTATCAAAAAAATACATTACAATTGGAAGCTCAAGCTGGGACTTTAAAGAACTGCCTGTTGACATGAAAATATCCATCCTCCTCGTACATGCATACTTTTTACTTCCTGCTTTCTACTTTTTTTTAAACTTTCAAGATTTTTCTTCTCATTTGAAAGGATTGGTTAGTTACTTCAATAGCTTGATGATGCAAGAGTTGGTGGTAACTATTTGCAGTTGGTTTTCCACAGAATCATTCCTTCTGAGTGATCTTGAACCTATCACACATCATTGCTCTGAACAAGTATTGCTGGGTAATGACCCAGAATTGAAGCCCAGGATAGTTTCTCACCCTCACTGAACTGAGCATTATTCCTGTCTGAGCCTTNNNNGATAGTGGCAACAGACAAGTAAATCAAAGAAATCGTTGCATTCGAGCTTCATGGTTCTTTTATACGAGCAGTATTGTGATCATAGGAACACAGTGAAGGACCTAAGAATGTTTACGCGGTATTTTCTTGAATTGTCTAAAAACTCTTAATAGCCACCTTCTCCAACTGTTGGTTATGTCCAGAGAGATTGTCCTGAGCTGTGCAATAGATCAGTAAAGTACAAATCATTACATATGTGTTATGTAAGAAGAAATAAGGTCTCGAATGAGAAATAACAAAATAGTAAAACAACATTAGAAATATTGTGGGATTTTTCCCATGATAAACACACTGCCGGTTTAAAACTCTGTTCACAACGTTAGAATGCTTCAATCCTTGATACTATTTGTGCCTCTTGCATTTTCCAGATCTGGGTGAATGAAGCCACAAAGTTGGTTTATTTCCAAGCTACAAAGGACACTCCATTAGAACATCATCTCTATGTGGTAAATTATGAATCTCCGGGGGAAATAGTTCAGCTAACAAAAGCTGGCTTCTCGCATAGCTGCTCAGTGAGCCAGGTGGGTGTTTTCACCTCTGGATACTTGGGAAGTGGTAAAGAAAGTTTAAAATAATTAGGTTCTTATTTAACAAATAGCAAAATGAGAATGTGATCAGAAGATTAATTAAGGTGATTTTGATTCAGTCTAAGGGTTACTACAAGCTATCAGTAAAAATGCCATAAAGATTGCTACTGGCTCATCCTCAGTAAGCTTCTGGGTATCTGTCAGTGACGGAGAGAAGTAGTAAACTGGCTTCTTAGGCTGAATCGATGACATGTATACTTTTCCAAAATTGCTGTGTTTAGCAGTTTAACTCTCTGCCTATATCAGTGCATCTCTAATATTGTAAGCATGGATCTGTAGCTAATCATTAAAAGAGTAGAAAACTTGATGATTTATAAACAATATCACCCTGGTCTTGAAAATGCCTCTTAAATTTTCCTCAGAACTTTGACATGTTCATCAGCCATTACAGTAATGTCAGCACTCCTCCCTGTGTCCACGTGTACAAACTGACAGGCCCAGAAGAAGACCACCTGCACAAAGAGCCAGAATTCTGTGCTAGTATGATGGAAGCTGCAGGTGAGTGTCCAGAAGTAAATGTGTCTTTGCATCACAGAATAAAATTGTTGGCTTTTTAATACCGTTGTAGTTACATAGTGACGTAGTTGGCGTAGTACAATCCCAGGCTTATTGCAGAGTTTATGCAGGCCTAATCTTCACTAAGGTCACAGGCTGAGTGCTCCAACTGATTTGCTTGCTGCTGGGCTAAGTAAAGTTCAGTGGAGAGGATGGAGGGAAGGAGCTCAGGTTTCCTGTTGGCCATTGAATCTGCCCATTAAAGACAGGACTGGGATGGCCATGGTGGCTGTCACAGGATCAGGCATGAAGAATTATCATGTCAAAGAAGTTCTGGAGATGATCTGGTGCCTATGGATCTTCACTCCAGCCAGAAATCAATGCAGGAAATCAACAACTTAAAATGAAACATTTCGTCATAAGTTTCTTGGAATCTATTGTACTGTGTGGAACTTATTTTTAGGTATGTTTTCAGTCTTCAGAATTTGTTAAAGTAGAAGGTTTTAAACCAGGTCCTTGTTCTTGCTGATGTAAAGACACGGCTAACCTATATACATATCCTTCCCTTCTTCCTTCATTGGTGAAAAATGAATGGTGTAGCTGTTTTTAACTATTTATGCAGAATAGCTTATCCTGCAAAACAAAGTTCTTAAGTGTGGAGCATGTGACCACTGGCAGGACACTTTGAATTAGGCACTTCTTTAATAAGAAGAAAACATTATTCACTAATTTCACTATTTAGCCTTGGTTATGGTGAATACAAGTGTCCTATAGTAATTATAATGTAACATCTTCATTTTGTGATACGAGCACTGAGAAGTCCTCTGTTGGATGGATTGATGCTACTGAAGAGAATGACTTCGTAAGAGATGTAAATGGAAACGCACAATTAGATCTCTGTCAAATCATTTCGAAAATTCATAGATTAATAGTTAATGTGAAAACTAGCACTATTTTCCATAGTGTACTATCAGATCCAAAGTGCATAGACAGCTGCCGTGACAACAGATCTTTGAAACTGTGACTGAGATTCTGCAAAATCTCAACACTTTCAGTTGGTGAACAGTTGGAAAAGTCAGTGACTTGAGGCTAATGCAATCTGGGGTTCTCAGAGCAAAGGAAGTCACCAGGATATCTTGCAAATTAACAAGTTTGCTCTTTTGTACTTAAGGTGTGAGTGTAGCGTGAGGTTAGAATTGGGCAATGTTTCTTAACTTTGATACCTGGGATGATTTGGCTCCCTTAAAGGTCCTGGTCATTTTTGTTTATTTTTGCTGCAAGATTTGTGCATTTCAGCTTACACACACAGGGTTTAAATTGAATAATCTGGAATTTGCCACATTTAAAACATAGAACAGTACAGGCCTCTCGGCTCACGATGTTGTGCTAAAATTTAATCCTGCTCTAAAATCTGTCTAACCCTTCCTTCCCACATAGCCCTCTATTTTTGTATTATTCATGTGGCTATCCAAGAATCTCTTAAATGTCCCTACTGTATCTGCCTTCACAACCTCTGCCAGTAGTGGGTTCCATGCACCCACCACTCTCTGTGTAAAAAAAAAACTTACCTCTGTCATCGCCCCTATACCTTCCTCCAGTCA
Source organism: Rhina ancylostomus (assembly GCA_030265395.1). Taxonomy (NCBI): domain Eukaryota; kingdom Metazoa; phylum Chordata; class Chondrichthyes; order Rhinopristiformes; family Rhinidae; genus Rhina; species Rhina ancylostomus. The sequence continues at coordinate 4,227,095 of JARFYF010000057.1, read as the reverse complement.
CCTTAAAATTATGCCCTCTCGAGTTAGCCATTTTCGCCCTGGGGAAAAGTGTCTGACTGTCCACTCAATATACGCCTCTTATCATTCTTGTACACTCTATCACGTCACCTCTCATCCTCCTCCTCTTCAAAGAGAAAAGCCTGAGTTCACTCAATCTGTCCTCATAAGACATGCTCTCCAATCTAGGCAGTACTCTCTCTAAAGCTTCCACATCCTTCCTATATTGAGACGACCAGAACGGAACACGATATTCCACGTGTGGTCTAAGCAGCATTCTATAGAGCTGCAACATTACCTCGCGGCTCTTGAACTCAATACCCTGACTAACGAAGGCCAACACTTCATACACCTTCCTAACAACCCTATTGACCTGCGTGGCAACCTTGAGTGATCTATGGACATGGACCCCAATATCCCTCTGTTCCTCCACACTGCTAAGAGTCCTGCCATTAACCTCGTATTCTGCCTTCAAATTCGATCTCCTGAAGTGTATCACTTCACACATGGGTTGAACTCCATCTGCCACTTCTGCATTCTATCAGAATTGGAATCTACAGCAACCCCTACACTATCCACAGCACCACCAACCTTTGTCCCATCAGCAAACTTACTAATCCACCCTTCCACATCCTCATCCAAGTCATTTATAAAAATCACAAAGAGCAGGGGTCCAGAACAGATGACCTCCAGGCAGAATACGCTCCATCTACCACAACCCATTTAGAAATTACAAGAATATTTCATGCCAAAACTTTAAAAGGAGAGGTTACTCTTGGGTACTGCAGTTACCATACCAAACTGTGACTGCTCTACCTAAGACTGCAAGAAATTGCAGAGAGTTGTGAATGAAACCCATCCATCACACAAATAAATCCCCCTTCCACTGAATCTGTCTACGCTTCCTGCTGCTTCAGGAAAGTAGCCAACATAATCAAAGATCCCTCCCACTCTAGTGATTCTCTCTTCTCTGCTCTCCCACCAGGTAGAAGAGACAAAAGCCTGAAAGCATGAGCCACCAGACTCAAGGTCAGCTTTGATCTCACTGTTATCAGACTCTTGAACAGACCTCTCATGTGCTAAAAGATGAACTCTTGAACGTTTGATTTCCCAATCTACCTTATCATGGCCCTAGTACTTTACTTGTCAACCTGCCCTGTAGTTTCTCTGCAAATGCAACACTACATTCTGCATTCTGTATTCTTTTTACTATCTCAATGTAATTATGTACGACATGATCTTCTGGATGGCATGCAAAACAAAAGCTTTACACTTGTAACTCGGTACGTGATAATAATAAACCAATGCCAACTTATAAAGCTGAATATTTAATGAAAAATAAAATATAGAATATTTCTGATAATGATCCAAATATCTTTTGATTGATGTATATTAAGATATATTTAAAAAGAAAATTCACTGAGTGATCTCTAAGCTTATCCATGTGAGCTACGTAAAATGGAAGGTTTGACCCTCCATCTGTGCTGAGTTAGCCAATCACAGTCAGAACGAAAGGAGGATTAATTTAGTCTCCTTTCCTCTCTCAAGGAGGAACCATTGGGATGGGGATCCCGTTCCTGATCATACTGTAGCAGACCCTGCGTAGGGGTAGTTATCTTCACCTGAAAGTGATTCAGCTGCATGCCCCATGTAGTGAATAATTTTGCATCATTCATTGAGTGACATAATAAAGGGAAACTGGGCCTTTCAAGAATATAAAGCAAAAGCGGAAAATGCTGGAAATACACTGCAGGTCAGGCCGCACCTGTGGGAAGAGACGGCGTTAGCGTTTCAGGTCAAAGACCCTTTGTCAGAACTGGGAATGAGACAAATGAAACTTATTAAACTGCAGTGAGAATGGGGAGGGGAATATCTCTAATGGGGTAGAACTGGTGTGACCATGGGAGACGAGGCATGTCACCAAATACTCCAATAAACACCTGCAGATGCACTGTTGAAAGTATCCTGACTGGTTCCATCATGTCCTGGTACGGCAATTCCAACACACAGAAACACAGAGAGTAGTGGGCACAGCCTGGTCCATCATGGGTACAGCCCTCCTCACCATTGAAAGCATCGACAGGAAGCACTGCCTCGTGAAGGTGGCATCTATAATTAAGGACCCCCACTATCTGGGTCATGTAGTCCTCCCTTCCTCTTCTCTCTGCTGCCATCAGGCAGGGGGTACAGAACCCACACCACCAGGTTCAGGAACTGCTACTTTCCTACAACCATCAAGTTCTTGAATCGACCTGTACAACCCTAATTGGACCTCAGCAACAGAACATTGCGGACATCTCTTGCACCAACATGGGTCAGTCTCTAATTGTGGTTTTTTTGGACTAATGTCTTGTTTTGCGTATCCTTTTATTTCTTCACTGTCTGGTATAATTTATGTT
>JARFYF010000057.1:4086668-4096929 GCA_030265395.1 Rhina ancylostomus | reverse complement strand
ACCACTGGTTTGTTTTTCCATTTGATGCCTCACTCAGTCAAATGCTATCTTTATATCAAGGCAATCACTCTTGCCAGGAGTTCAGCTGCGAATTAGGTTCTTTGGTCTACAAACAGGGTAGTCCCTGTTGAAACATGAACTGAGAGGAGGAGGCAAAATGAAAAAAAACCCAGTAATTGTCCAATTAGATAAATAGTTTTAGCACCTCCAAGTATAGAGGGACAAGGGGAAAAAATGTAGTACTTGGGAGTAATGGGTATTGAGTGGAGAAAAGAGCAACTCTATTACAAGAGAAGGCAGCCACTAGGCAGTTTATAGTAAATTTTCAATAAATAAAGGAGGATACCACTTAAACGGTGAATGAAGGAATGGTACAGCTACCAGCAAATTTGTTCTACAAATAGTTGCAGAACAACACAGTGACCCAAAGAAAGTGTAATCTTTTTATTTTAAAAGAAACCTGCGATTTGCACAACCAGGGAGGAAAATTATGGGCAGATCACTATCTACATTACTGTCCAACATCATCCTGACTTAAAATCTATGTAAATTCATTCATCATCCTGGAATTCCTTGACAGCACTGCAGGAATTTATTCAACAAATCAACTAGAATGATTATCCATCATCACACTGTTTGAATGAACAATAAATGCAGACCTTTGTAACAATTGGCAAGCCTGATAATTTGGGGGGAAGAGGATGGTGGTTGGAAGCAAATTAAGAGGATAGTTCAACTCAGCAGTATCTAATTGGGAAAGAAGAAAGTACAAGTGGAGATAGTAAATGTTTTAATCACTAGAGGGGGATATTTGATCATTATTGTCAGCATCGTATAGTAACATTTTTTGAAAAAACATGCTGCTCAAGATGGTTAAGTTATTAGATGTTGATTGCATGGAGATTGAAAGAGAAGCAATGACAATGGTACTGAAAATATTTTCCTTCTGTCCTTGGATATAAAAATTGTGTCCTCTGACACGAGCAAATAATATAACAATAAAAATCAAAATGCTGGAAATCTGAAATGGGAACAGAAATTGCTGGGAACAAAGGTCAGGCTGCCTCTGTATAAACAGACCCAGAGCCAACATTTTAGGCTGAACTGGAAAAGAACAGGACTTGGCTTTACACTTTTACCATCTCTAGATTTATCCATTACTAACTCCGACACTGACTGCCTCAATTTTTCCATTTCCCCCTTCTAAACATCAATGCATTTACTAAGGACTAAATCCACTATCATTATTAAATCTGTCAACAAGTTTGTTGTGGTTTGGTGAACTGATCTCTATCTCAGAGGCAAAATGTCAGCTCTCAGACACCTCTTGATACCATGACACAACACAATATTATACAGGTGATTCCCCCCAACCCCCCCCCCCCATTCCACCATAGTTGACAAAATCCTTGACTGCTTATTATCTATTTCCTCTGCTCTCCCCTACCCTCCTCCCGGCCAAAGGATAGAGTTCCCCAATCTTCACTTTCCAGCTCACCAGCTTCTGCATTCAGAGGATCAACCATCACGGTTTACAGTATCTTCAAACAAACATTTTACTACTGGATACATTTTCTCCTCTTTCACCTTCAAAAAGGTCTGTTCTCTTTACTCCCTGGTCCCCTTTCCCATCCACTGTTCTCCTTCAGCCAAGTTTGGACAATGCAACTACAGTTATTTTATCTAGTCCTTTTCCACCATCCAGGGACTCAAAGAGATGAAGCAGTGATTCATTTGTATTTCTTCCAATCTACTGTATTTGTATTCAGTGTTCACAATATGACTCTTAACTTCGTTGAGTACTTTAATCAGGCTTGCCAAGTCTCACATCATCAACATCCAGAAGTATCAGAAACCTGTCCACCTGCCTAACATTGTTGGCCCCTGTCCTACCCCAGTTTACCTACTGTTGAAGGCCTCATCTGCCCTTAGTTACCTCGCCAACAATCCCATGACAGTCTGTGTCCTGGATCACCCCAGGCCACGTTTGCCCATCTCCCCTCAACTCGCTGACCTAGTCTGACTCCCAGTCAAACAACATTCTCAGCCCGAAATTTCTCCAGCTTTGCTCTTCACCATCTCTGCAGTTCCCCCACCACCCCTGCAGTGAAATTCCTGTGTCCTTTCAGTTCTGGCCCCTCGATCGCCTCCCAATTTAATTGCTCCACCATTAATTTCCAGCACTGGCTCCACCTCGGTGCTTCAAATCGAGAATTCCCTTGAACAGCGATACAACGTGGACTAAATGAAGAGGATAGCACCCGTGCATTTAACAGGGGAAGGAGGATGAAGGGATATGTTAGCGGGAGACTCCGAGCCGCGCCTCACAGAGTTTTTACCTGAGAGTGACCGGAGCCGCCGCCGCCGTCGCCGCCGCCGCCCAACGGCAAATCCCACGCGGCGCGGCTCCCCAGCGCGCGCCGGCACCACGTGACTGGTCTCCGCGTGCGCCCGTGACGCGCCTTTAGGCGGCTGCAGCGAGGGACAGTGGCGGTGACTGACCGGGTTGGGGTCGAGTTGTGTCGGTAAGCCCCAGGAGCGCTGCGGGAAGATACTTAAAATCAACTCTAATAATTAACGCCAAGAATCGGGCTTTTGCTCAAGGGGAATGTGAAATAAACCCAGTTCACACAGGGATCCAAATCTCCCTTGGTGAATCCTGTGGTAAGAAGCAGGTGTCGTTGGGAACGATATCGAAGGGAGAATAAACAAAAAATGCTTCCAGTTACGCTTCCACTTGTAAACTGGAAAATAAAACATAAATTTGAAAGGAGGGATATTTTTCACCCAGTGGGCTCACCAGGCATGGTTACTAATCAACAAAATCTTCTGGCGGGATAACAACAATTATTACTCCTACCACCCCAGTTTATCTTCCCTGTCATCATTCCACCATTTATTTTAAAACTGCACCACTTGATGATTGAGTCATTCTAATTGACTAGTGATGAAAGAATTCATTGATATAGCAATTATATCACGTCCTCAGGATATCTCAAAGTACCCCACAGCCAAAGAATTATCATTCCTTTGCCCTCTCCACTCTACCCCCTTCTCTACCACTTAAAACATTTTTGATTTCTAACTTTTACCACTTTTGGTGAACGGACATTGGTGTAAAACATTAACTCTTGTTTCTTTCTCCACCTATGCTGCTGTCACAGTTCCAAGTGCTGGCCATCAATCCAGCCCGTTGTTGTGCAGCACATGGATTCATGCACTACTAATCACATAATCACACACACCTGTGTCCCATCAGGAGACTAGCATAAGAACCCCGGTTTCACTAGCACTAGTTACCAGTGTATTGGTCCACCTTAGAGTATCCTTTGTCTCCTGGCTGCTTGGAGCTGGCAACTCTAAGAGCAGTCCTGGTTTTGCTGTGTCTCCTTAAAAAAAATTCTGTTTCTGTGTCAGGACTCTGTCTCAGAGCCCCCAAGGTAAGATTCCTTCTGGTTGCTGCCTGTGTTCAGTTCCAGGGAAGCATCCTGACTCCAGTCTCATACTGGGTTGGCATTTGGGTTATCTGCAATCTTATGTGATACAGTGACAGCTGCCTGATTTACAATGTATTTCCAGCACTCTTTTTACCTTGAAATAGGTATTTGTAGTAGCCAATTTGTACATAGTTACCTGCAACTATTTAATGAAGGAATAAGCTGACTGTTTTTGATGGTACTGGAAGAACCTTGGCCAGGACACTGGGAGAACATCTTCCTTTTCTTTCAGGAATATCACAATCCTCTTTACACAGACCTGAATAGGTGAGTGTGTCTCACCTGACAGCACCTATTACGTAGCAGAACTCTTTCAGGTCTCTCAACTTTCTGCAGAAAAAAATGCTGCCAGCTGAGTGAAACTGGTATTGTCAGCAGATGAGACTAACATGAAAGGCCACTTCATGCTTGGCACTCACCATATTACCAAATTTATCTCCATGCAAAATGTCTTTATGCATTGAAAACTTCAGGTTATGACATTTAATTTTTCAGAGGTGGTTCTCCCATGTTAATCTCTCTCTCTTATATAAAAACTTTACAAGAAAACAGCATAAGAAATAGAAGCAGGAGAAGACTACATACTCTGAGACTGCTCTGCCATTCAGTAAGAAAATGGCTGATTGTATAACTCAAGACCAGTCCCCATACCCCTTGATACCCTTTGCGCACAGCCTTGAATATATCCAGTAAATGAGTATCCACAGAATTCCAAAGATTTTTGTCTTTAAGGAAAAAATTCACCACATGTCTGTTGTAAATGTCCAAATCGTTTTATCATTAGCCATTCTTCAGCCTGAGGAAAGAACCCTTTACTGAAACACTTAAATGCACAGGAACAAATCTAGCAAAAACAGGAATGGATATGGTCACCTGTTAAAGGAATCTGATGGCTTTTAAAATTGACAGTTTAAAATATTGAGGTTAGTAACTGAGTGAAATTAGTATAGGTGATGTTGGGATGAATTCCGTTACCACTAATATTGACCGAAACGGTGTTAGAATAAAGGGCAAGGAAGGAATGGACTTTCTGAAATGTGTTCAAGAGGACTTCCTTAAACAGCACATTCCAGCCCAGTGAGGAAGATCTGGCTCTGGAGAATGAGGTGAGCCAGTTAGACCATGTGTCAGTGTGATAACACTTGGGGTTAATAATGGAGAGAGCAAGCAAAAATCTAAAGTCTAAATTGGAGGAAGGCTGTCTTTAATCGGACAAGAAGGGATGTTATGAGGATAGTGTCATCATTGGTGGCTAAAACTGTAACAGAACAAGGTAGATAGTCAGAATATTTTTTCCATTATAAAGGCATCAAAAACAAGAGGGTATAGGTTTAAGTTGAGAGGAAGGAGTTTTAAAAGTGATCTGGGTGAAAGTTAATTTTTACGTGTTTGATCTGGAATTCACTGCCAGAGGAAGTGGTTGGATCATATACGAGTATTTAGACACACCTTTGAATTGTCAAGGCATAGATGGATATGGACCTAATGCAGGCAAGTAAGATTAGTGTAAATGGGAAAATTGTTGGCAAGGGCGTGGTGGGTCAAAGGGCCCGTTTCTATGCTGTACATTCCTATGAATCTTATGAGAACAATTGGTTGCCTTTAAAGAGCAGACATGAAAATTTGGAGAGGTTATGAGGAATTGAAACATTAAATGCTGTGCCATTGAAATAGTTGGAAGCAGAATTGGATTTTATATGGGAGAAATGCATCCATATTTCGAGGAGTAGAAATGACTGAACCATGAAGGCCAAACAAGGTGATCAGATTAGTTTTGAAGATCAAAAAGTTGCAGATGCTGAAAATCTGAAATAAAAGCAGAAAATCAAAGAAAAGCAGAAGAAAGCAAGAAACAGCAGGTCAGGCAGCATCTATTGGAAAGAGAAACGGAAATATGATTTTGGATTGAAGTTCCAAAACCAGGAAAGAGAAAATAATTTGCCTTGGTGTTAACGTGCCTTGAGGGCAGCACAGTAGTGTGCAGCTGTTACAGCTTCAGTAATACAGATTTGATCTTGACTTCAGCTGCTGTTCATGTGGAGTTTGCATGTTCACTGTGTAACTGTTCATTTCCTCTGGTTTCTCTGGTTTTCTCTCACATCCTGTGGGCATACTGGCAGGTTAATTGATGATATAAAATTGGTCTTAGTTTGGATGGGTGGCAGGAGAGTCAAGGGGTAGTTCACAGGCATGGGAAAGAGAATAGGTTGCAGAGTAGTGTGGGGAAAGATGGGATTACTCTGAGAACCAGGAGGGACTCAATGGGCCAAAATGCCACCTTCTGTTCCTTAAGAAAATATGAGAAACTATGAAAGTTAGCAAAGAGATCTTTGAATTCTGCTGTCAGAATATTGACCACCTTGATATTTTCTCTTCCCTCATTCACTCCAACCTACTCATTCACTCTAACACACTACCCTCTGAGCTTGGAGCACTCCCCTCGATACGAAACAAACCTGGCATCGGTATCAAACCTGCCAATAAGGGTTGCAGCATTCTCATCCAATGAACTTGCATCTGGCTAAGAGAGACCAAATGTCAGCACTTAGGTACATCCTTATACCTTCTTCTGGACCATGACCCCATCAATGAACACCAGGCCATTGTCTGCCATGCAGTTGTGGACCATTTTCTCTGGAGATCTTCGTTCCAAATCTTATGTGTCCCTGCCTCACATTAGCCCACTTTACCTTCTGCCCAAAATCTGCAAGCTTGACCATCCAGGCAGACCCATTGTTTCAGCTCATTCTTACCCCACTGAACTTATTTCTTCCCACCTTGACTCCATCCTCTCTTTCCTAGTCCAGTCCCTTCCCACTTATATTCATGATACTTCACATGCCCATCTCCACTTCCACATTTTCACATTCCCGGGTTCTTACCATTTTCTCCTTGGGATATACTATCCCCCTGCACCTCCATCTCATACCAAAACGTCCTGAAGAGGCTCCATCTCTTCCCTGAATGGAGGTCCAATCATTTCCCCTCCATCAACACACTCAGTTGTCTGGTTGAACATGTCCTCATATTGAACACTTCTCCTTCAGCTCCAGTCCAGATCAAAGGTGTAGTTCTGAGTACTCGCATGGGCTAAGCTAGGCCCGCCTTTGTGCGGGATATGTGAAACTGTATTTGTTTCAGTCCTACTCTGCCCACTTCCCCTACTCTTTCTCAGCTACATTAGTGAATGCATTTAGCTTTGAAATGTTTTCCTTCATTCTGAACTGTTGCTTTCTCTCTTCCACTGTGGGCAGTTTCCAGGTGAAGCAGTGATTCACTTGCACATTTTCAGTCCAGTATGTTGTACTCAGTGTTCACAATATGGTCTCCTTCTCATTGGGTGGAAAAGAAAACAAATGCAGATTGGGCGATGGCTTTGCAGAGCACCTGCGCTCAGTCCACAGGAATGACCTTAAGCTTCTGGTTGCCTTCCACTTTAATTCACCATCCCATTCAAATATTTCTGTCTGTAGTTTCTGGCACTGTTACAATGAAGCCTGATGCAAGTTTGAGGAACAACACCTCATCTTCTACCTGGGAACATTGCAGCCAGCAGAACTCAGTGAAGAAGGATATCTAAAATTACAACACAATCTAGATCAACTGGGAAAGTGGGCCAAGGAATAGCAGATTGCATTTAACTCAGGCAAGTGCAAAATGTTGCAATTTTGTTAGTTAAATCAGGCCAAGACTTGCACAGTAAGTAGAGAATTCTACTTCTAGTAAGTAGAGTAGTCCAGGGGTACAAATACACACTTCCCTGAAAGTGGGGACACAGATAGGATGGTGAAGAAGGCATTTGGCACACTTCCCTTCATTGGTCAGGGCATTAAGTACAAAAGCTGGGTTGTCATGGTACAATTGTACAAGACATTGGTAAGATCATGCTTGGAGATTTGTCTGAAGTTCTGGTTGCCTTGCTATAGGAAATGCATGATTAACCTAGAGAGGGTGCAAAAACGATTCACAAGGACATAACTGAGACTGGAGGGTGTGGGTTATAAGGAAAGACTGGATAGGTCGGGGATTTTTTTCCCTGGAGCAGAGGAGGCTGATTGGTGACCTTGTTGAGGTATATAAGATCATTACTGGTCTACCATCCAAGAGGCTGTATTATTGATCAATAGACATGAGATTGAATCCCATCAGGCAACTGGGGAATTTGCATTTAAGTTAAGTAAACCTTGAATAAAATGTTGCTATTATTAATATTGACCAGGAAACAACCAAACTGATCTAAAATCTTATTTAGTTTGCTCATTGTCTTCGGGAAGGAAATCTGCCTTCTGAAATGGTCCAGCAAGCCTATATGTTCAGAGTCCAATAAGCAATGGATAGTAAAAGCTGCCAGTATCTTTAAAATTATCTGCATCCTGTGGATTTCTGTGGAGTTCTGTGGCAATCTGTGGAGTACTGGGTAGCCTTTAAAGATGACAAGGTTTGTGTACAATCTGGGTGCAGACCGACAAGTGGTGAAAGAGGTGAAGAATGGGACTAAAGAATCACAAGTCAAGGAGAGCAGAAAAAGTCATGAGTTTAAGGAAAGGTTGGGTAGGTTGGAATTTTTTTTCCCTGGAGTGTAGAAGGCTGAGGGGTGACCTTGTAGTGGTATGTGAAATCATGAGGGACATTGGTAAGGTGGATGGTCACAGTCTTTATCCCAGGGTAGGGGAGTCTAAAACTAGAGGTCATAGGTTTAAGGTGAGAGGGGGAAAGATTTAAAAGGAACCCAAGGGGCAACTTTTTCCCACGGAGGATGGTGGGTGTGTGGAACAGTCTCCCAGAGGAAGTGATAGAGGCAGGTACAGTTACGAAGTTTAAAAGACATTTGGACACATATATGGATAGGAAGGATTTAGAAGGATATGGGACAAATGCAGGCAAGTGGGATTAGCTCAGGTCAGCAACTTGGTCAGCAAGGATGAGTTGGGCAGAAGGGCCTCTTTCTGTGCTATATATCTCTTTGACTAACTCTAATATGGAATTCTCTGGCTTTCTTTAACTTGCTCATTTTCTTTATATCAGAATTGCCCATTTCTGCTTGTCATTTTTGCCTCATTTTTTTCTTTTTTTTTGTATAGTCCAAAAGCATTATCATTGGCAACAAATTACCAAGACAAATAAATTTAAACAGATCTTAACTGCCACATGTAGGTCTTGTCCTATCAGAGACATTCCCTTTGTTCCACTGATCTCCCCCTCCCCACATTCTCTACAACCTAAAACTAATTTGTTTTTACCCAGTTCTGGTGAAGAGTCCTGGAACTGAAACATGAACATGTTCTTTCTTTCCACAGATGCTGCCTGACCCGCTGAGTGTTTTCAACATTTTCTGTTTTTATTTCAGATTCCCAACACCTGCAGCTTTCCTCATGTTTGAATTCACACTTTCTGAGAAATAGATGTTTGATTGTTGGAGAGTCTGAGTGGCATTTAGCTCATGTTGTTCCTCAAATCTTCTATTGCCAAAAATTATGACACATCAGTGATACATCATCTCAACTCAATCTACATTAATGTGATCACAAGTGTGATCAATGAGATTCAGTCAGCAACCTTTGTATTTCTTCCTGCAACATGTTCTCTTTGGAACCTTCCCTTTAAATTTTCATGATGTAAAACATATCACACTGTTGAGATTTAACAAAATGCAAGTATTCATCCTACAAAGAAAGACACATGCTAAAAAGGGCCTAGAATACAAATGTCTGTTGAATAGTAAGATTAAATATTAAATTTGAAATATGTATGCAGAAGTAGGCATTTACTTGGAATAAGAGTTCAACTTGACATTTGAGAGGGTCAAATACAAAGTCAAATGATAGAAACTTCAAACTTCCATCTCTGGCCTGTGAGCAACTTAGATATCACAGTACATCTCTGATTTCATTCTTTCAGTTCTTCATCCAAATACCTGCAGGTGTCTGCAGATGTTTGCACTTGATTGCATCTCAACCACGTCCTTTCAGGCCTTGAGAAGCTTTTATTGACTGCATGTAGAAAAACAATTCAGGATTTTGATTTCAGTATTATTCAGTATTTAACTGGCTCTGGATTTTCTTTAAGCTGATTCTGTTTTGAAAGACAAGAGCCTGGTAGCACGTGTGTGTGGCACTCTATAGGCTCCCTATTTTACTCCCCAAGACATAACTATTTCTGCAGCCAGCGAGCTACATTGGGGTCTCCATTTAGCATCTGTAGCATTTAAATGAAGGAAGGCATCCAGAATGATTCCTCTTGAATTTATGCCTCTTTTTGGATACCCTGAATTTCTCCCGCACTAAGAAGTGGTAGGTTAATTCATTGTCTGAAGAGCCATAGCAATATCAATCCCATTTTCACTCATTTGAGCAGTTGCACTAATTCTTGCAGGATCATGAGAAACCAACACAGAAAAGAGCTCCCAGCTGAATTTCAATGCAGGAGCATAGTGATTATATTACCAGTAATAACAAGTAATCCAAGGACTTGACTAATGAGTTTGAGACCTCAGTTCAAATTTCTCAACAACATTTTGGAACGTAACTTTCGTAAGTAAGTCCAAAATTTAAAAAAAAATTATATCAGTTTTGAAGCTGGAAGATTGTCATAAAAATTTGACTGCTTCACTGATGTACTTTGGGGAACATGTCTGGCATATGTGTCTCCAAGCTTTGCAGATAAGTCCTAACTCCCCTTTGAAATGGCCTAGCAACCCATTCAGTTGAAGTAACTATTGCTACAAAATACAAGAAGAATAAAACCAGAAGCACCACCTGGACATC
>JARFYF010000057.1:4069302-4080585 GCA_030265395.1 Rhina ancylostomus | reverse complement strand
TGCAGCTAGCAAAGTGTAATCATTCTTCTAACAAAGGTAAACATAGCAAGCAGTTTATACACAGCAATGTTCCACAAACAGTAATTGGGTGATGCAATGAAGGTTCACTGGATTCATTCCTGGGGTGAGGAGACCATCTTACAAGAAGATGATCAGAATGAGCTATTATCCTTAAGAGTTTAGGAGAATGACAGATGATCTCTTTGAGGCATATAAAGGGCTTGACGGGTCTTGACTGAAGAGTCTAGAATTAGGGGACGCTGTCAGGATAAGGCATTTGCCATTTAGGACAGAAGTCATAAAAAGTGTCTTCACTTGGAGTTATGAATCATTGGAATTCTCTGCCCCAGAACTCAGTGAGCACAGAGGCAGGCCAATTGGGCCAAATCGTCCATGTCAATCAAGTTACCTGTGTTTGGCCCACATCACTCTAAACTTTTCCTATTCATGTAACTCTTCAAATGTCTTTTAAATGTGCTAATTGTACCCACCTCTACCACTTCCTCTGGCAGCTCTTTCCACTTATGCACCACCCTCTGTGTGAAAAGGTTGCCCTTCAGGTCACTTTTAAACCTTTCCCCACTTACTTTAAACCAAGGCCTTCCAGTTTTGGACTCCCCTATCCTGGGGAAAAGCTTGTGGCTATTCCCCATATATATGCCCCTTATGACTTTACAAACGTCTATAAGTTCACGTCTCAGACTCCTGCACTATGGGGAAAAAAAGTCCTAGCCTGTCCAGCCTCTCCTTGTAACTTAACCCTCCAGTCCTGGTAACATCCACGTAAATGTTTTCTGCACCTTTTTCAGTATAATAACATTCTTCCTATAGCAGGGTGACCAGAATTGTATGCAGGCCTCCAAATCTGGCTTACCAATATCTTGTACAGCTGTCACATGCTGTCCCAACTCCTGTTCTCAATATCCTGACTGATGAAGGCTAACATACCAGGTGCCTTCTTCACCACCCTGTCTACCAGCGTCACCACTTTCAAGGAGCTACATACCTGCACCCCAAGGTCTCTCTACCATACTCCGCAGGGTCCTATCATTTACTGTGCAAGTCCTGTGCTGGTTTGTCTTACCAAGATGCTACACCTTGGATTTATCAGAATTTAACTTTATCTGCCGTTCCACAACCCACTGGCTTAATTGATCAAGATCCTGTCGTAATCTCAGATAACCCTCTTCACTGCCCACTATGCCGCCAATTTTAGTGTCATTGACAAACTTAGTAACCATGCCACCTGCATTCTTGTCAAAATCATTGATATAAATGATGAACAACGTGGACCCAGCTCCGATCTCTGCGGCTTACTGCTCTACTACCACCCTCTGTCTCCTATTGTTAAACTAGTTCTGTATCCAATTTGCCAGCTCTCCCTGGATCCCAAGTTATCTAACCTTCTGTCCATGTCTGTGGATGCTGAGTCACTGAGTTTATTCAGAGCTGATATTTGGAGTCCAGGGAAATCACATGTTGTTAGGATTGGGTGGGAAAGAAGATGAGGTTTTGAAGCTCGTTTGTTGAATGGATTTCCTAGCTAAGGGGTTGTGCAGCCTTCTGCTGCTTCTGTTCTTATGAAACCAACTCTGACTCTAAAGCTGAAACGCATCTCTCACACCACCAACCATGTCCTATACCTTAATGGAACAAGTCACTATCCACAAAATTAACTGACTAAATTAAAAACATGGTCAATATAATTCCACACACGGAGAATGACAGTCACCAATCTGTCTCTCAAAGGAGACAGTCAGTCAATGAGCGTGTCCATCTGATTTTTGGGGTTGTATCCAGGTTAGGTTTGATTAATTTGGCTAAAACTTCGGATTTAATCAGTTTTAAACTGTTTAAACTTAAGATTTAAACTGTTGAAGTGAAGCAGTACATAGCCAGTCTTTGACCACAGGAAAGATGTTTGTTACTCATTTAATTTTTTCATGATGTTTCAGACAAAATACAATTGTACTCCGCAATGATTAACAGAAGAGAAAACCTTTGCTTCGTAGCAATTACCATTCCTGGGCATATTATTGAAGTTGTGTATGTTAAAAATCTAAAATAAAAACAGGAAGTGTTGGAAAGTGACGCTGAGGTAAAAAAAAGTCAGCTATTAATTTGCTAAATTGTAGAGGAGGCACGAGGGAGTGAATATCCTACTCCTGCTTCAATGTCTTATGGTTTTATGTGTGGACAGGGAAACAGTTAACGTTTCAGGTCAGTGAACTTTCAACAGAGCATCCATCTCATGTATTTTGCATGTCACACCAATCCACAATAAAATGTTCAAACTCCTTCCTGCACTGCTTCTAAGTTTACGGTGTTGGCCATGGTTCAGTTAGTAACTCATTCCTATGAGTTGTAACCTCACATTGAAGAGATTTCTGTACCTAATCTATGCTGAAACTTCATTTCAGCTGCATTTCAGAAATGCTGACTTTCAGCAATGTCTCCTTCTTCACCCCCCACTGGATATGAAAGCTATTTTGAAGAAGTCAAAATTCAGTATTTATTCCTCGAACAGTGTTCGTAACATATTATCTGGCCATTAGTATGTTGCCATCCGTGGGATCTCGCTGTGTGCAACTTCGCTACCTTATTTCTGTATTACAGCAGTGACTAGAGTTAACAAAGCTTCATTTTGAAGTTGTTTCAGATTACATGAGACCATTAAAGTGACTATATAAATGCCATTTGAGTGAAAGCAAATACTAGTTAAAATGCAAAACTTTCATCTTAACAAAACTTGCAGAAGAGAGAAAGATGAGATGTTGTAAATGAAACATATTCAAGAGTGTAGAGTATTGAATGAAGAAGTAGGAAGATTATTAACTAACCTTATAACCTTGTCAGTTGAATCTGGCAGTTCTTGGACACTAACATATACCTTTAGATTAAGATCATTGTGAGTAACTGACTAAGTTACTGGTGTTACTTCATAAATTCAGCTTCCTTGTTCGCTGATGATTTCTCATATCACTAGCAAAGCAAGTGCACTTCAAAAATCTCAAGAGCCTGTGCACGCACTCACTCTTGCAACTGTCGGAATGAAACCTGTAAGTAAGTAGGTTTCCTTTCACCAAGACGAGTGGTAACAGTACTGAGTGCACCAATGCTTTTCCATTGTGTACTTAAAATTGTACCAGTAGATTGCAGTCTACGTCTCCGTCATCAGGATATCAACACGCAGCAAGGTTAGAGCGTGCCTGCTTCTTGATCAATTTCTATACATTAGTAACTTTTGTTAGTGGCTGTTGATTAGTTAAGTTGTGAGTAAGAGCTGAAGGAGCACGAGGATATGTTTTTATTGCACAGAATCTTTGAGGCATGACCCCTCCCCCCTCGCCACACACACACAGCCCTCACCACCTCATCCCCAGGCAGTAAATGCCCAGCCAGTTATGAAGCAAAGCCGTGAGTGAGAACAGGTTAAGGGTCAAAATTCCTGCAGAAACCTGAACAGCTCCATAGATCTCTGCCAGGAACCTCTGTGGTCAGAGTTACAAGATCCTGGCATCGAGGCCTTGCATTCTGATCATGGGTGGAACCTGGGCGCACCCAGCTGTTACCATCGACTCAGGCAGGACAATCTGATTGCTTTAAGCAGCTGTGCTGGTCGTGGAGGAGTGGGGCAGTGCTAAATCAATGTCACAGAAAGACAGCCAGCACCTTCAGGGAGAGACTTTTGGAAGTAAGTGTCTAAAGTAAGTGTCAAGGGATCTATGGTTGTTAGTTGCTGCCTAGGAGGCCCAAACCAGATCGTAGAAGAGGACAGACATAAGAATATAAGACCATGAGAAACTGAAGCAGGAGTCGGCTATACCTGCTCTGTAATTTAGAAAATTAATAGCTGATTTTTTGACCTCAGCTTCATTTTCCTGTTTTCTTCAATTGCCTTACTATCTAAAGATCCAACCGTTTCTTCCACGACAGGTTAAAGAAGTCTTCTAGACATTAATTCAGGAGAAAACTGAAGTCGCAGGATATGTCTATGGCAGGAGCCTGAAAATCAGAAGAGGGTGGGGTACTGGGAGACATGCAATCATGTTAGTGGTGTAGCTCCAGTAAAAACAGACTGCTGATAAAAGCTCCACAGCTTACAGCCTCAGTCAGCAGAAGACTTAGCCCCACTTCCGGTTCTTTCCCATTTTCCTGTGTGTTCACACAGCACACTTGGGAAGAACAAATATTACAACCTGTAACTCATACGTAACATGCAGATTGTCAACTATTCTACCTTACAGAGGCACTTACAAAACATCTGCCGAGTCTCTCACCAGTACGCTCCTTCCTTTCTTGCAGAAGGTGTCAGACAGCTGGAGACAAGTTGACAATGGAGGAGGAAGAGGCAGTCTGCACACTTTCAATGAACTTTAAGAAAGCACTCTTGCCCTTTCAGTCAGGAGCAGAGTCAATGTTCTGATCCCTGGTGATGTTGAAGGGAAGGTCACTTAGGACTTCTTCATATCATATCCCCTTCCTGCCTCATATCGCACTGTGTACATGGGCTGCAGATGTGTGAAACAGCCACTTCTTTTGCAGCTGTACTTTCGCACCGCAAGTCACCACTCGCCTTTCATTTTCATTTGCGTTGTTAAGAATGTCGAAGCCTGTGTGCCAGTAACATTGGAAGAAGTGTGGCTCCTAGACTGTGCTGTACTCAGTCTGGTCCTTGCCAGCACCAGCTCAGATACTGACACCAATTGTCTTTACAACTGAGGGGAAGACATGTCCACATTTCACCAGACACAAATGTGCAAACTTTCTTCTGCTTATTGATTTTTTGGCAAGTGGACATAACAAGGGCAGCATTTATTGTCCATCCCTAATTGCCCTGAGTAGAATGGTTAGCAGATGTTGAGGGTTCCAACAAAAGGAAGTGAAATCCAACTTGTCAGCCCAGGTCTCTGTATTTCATTCCCACAGTAAATGTCTTCTTTCCCATTGAATACTCCCAGTTGTGCTGCTTGATACATCTCATACCATTCTCCCAGATCATTCTCCTGTTGGTCTCCTCATCTGATTAAAAATATTAAGCCAACGAGCCAAAGTCAAGCTCTGGCATATATCACACTGGGTGTAAAAATCCCTCTGCAAAAAGCTGAAATTATATTTTGCAGTCAAATTTTCTTATCTCCTCATCCACATCTGAGCAGTGCATTTGTTTTTTTTCTCTCATGGACACACGAAACCAACCCAACAAAACCTAGTGAAATCGCAGACAAAGCATACTATGAATGAAGAATTCAGCAACATTAATTAAGTGAGGATAGTGTTTTTGGAGTGAGCAACGAAGGAATTTGCAACTAAAAGAGAAAATAAAGGTCCTTGGGACAAGATGAATAGATCAGTTCTTTTTTCTTTCAAGGAAAGGCGGCTGCATGGTGTTCTGATAGAGGTTTTTAAAATGATGAAGGTCTTAATGGACTGGATACAGAAAGGAAGTTTTTACTTGTGGGGAAGAGCAAAACTTACGATTTTCACATTTTAATAAGCCTACAAGTGGTAAAATTGCATAAACTTTGACTAATCTCCCATTTTGGGAACTTTCCATACACAACTGAAACTCAGGCTAAGTAGTTTTGCCTATGGAAACAAAGTAGGAACAGACATCTCTGTTCTTACTTTCAAAATGCATTAACTTGGATTTACCTGAGTTGAACCTCATCTGGCAATGATTTGCATTTCTCCAGTACTGACTATCTTCCCCGAGAGTCGTAGAGTTATACAGCATGGAAACAGGCCCTATGGCCCAACTCGTCCATGCCGACCAAGTTATCTAACTTGAGCTAATCCCATTTGCCTGCATTTGGCCCACACCCTTCTAAACCTTTCTTATCCATGTACCTGTTCAAATGCCTCTACCACTTCTTCTAGCAACTCATTTCATTTACTCATGACCCTCTGTGTGAAAAAAGTTGCTCCTCAGGTCCCTTTTAAAGCTTCCGCCTCTCACTTTAAATGTACACCATTACACTGGGGAAAGGACTTTGGATACTCACTTTTCCAATCCTCTCCAATAAATTACCCACCACTCACAGGTCTGCAGTTCCCAGCATTTTCCTTGCAGCCTTTCTTAAATAAAGGCACAATATTAAGCCACCCTCCAGTGTTCCAGCACCTCACCCATGGCTATCAATGATAAAAATAGCCCTTAGTTTTGGTTTATCCACAAATTTATAAACAGTGTTTTTTATTCCAGAGTCTAAATTATTAACATAGGGGTTGAACAAGTTGTCCCAGCCTGATCCCTGTGGAATGCTACCACCTCCCTTCTTCCATTATGAATTGCTACCCTTTACTCTGCTTCTTGACACCTGCTGGAAGTGCATTCTGTTGTCTGTTGCTTGATTCCATGTTCTCAGGCCTCACTCATTCCTGGGCTAATGTACTGGAATGCTTTGAGAATCAAGAATCCACTGCACACCATTGTACAAACTCACTGTTAACACTCCAAAAAATTCATTGAGGTTAACCAAACAACACCTTGCCATTTGAAATCCATTTTATTCACTATTGTACATTTTATTTCTAGCTGTGTTTCTTTGCTTATCAATGAATCAGTTATTTTTCCCACCACCCATGTTGAACTGACATGTTCCATTCCCATTCTTAAACATGGGTATTACATTAGCTATCCACTGGTCCTTCTACACTACTCTTTTCATTAATTAATTATTAAATATGTGAGGCTATGCCTCTGCAGTCTGTTCCCTGGATTCTTTTGAAATGCATAGAAGTAATCCATCTGGAACGCAGGATTTATCTTCTTTCAGTTTGATTTTTTTAACATATGTATCCCTTTTATCTATTTTAAACATTCCCATGTAGTTATGTCATCCAACATTACACCCACCTGTTCTATCTCTGTGGAAAATACTGAAGCAAGAGAATAAGTTAATATTCCTGTAACTTACTGTTGTTACTGATCAGGTTCCCTGTATATCTATAAAGGGCCATATTCCCATCCCAACCTTGCTTCCTTTTTTAGATGCGTCTGCAAAAAATGTTTTACATTTTGTTTTCTCTTCCTTGATGATTTAATCTCATCTTCCCAATTGATTTTTCTCTGCTTCTCTCCTACCTGTTCTCTCTTACCGGACTCCTCTGTTAAACATGTACTTAATGTAGGCCTCTTTCCTTTCACTCAATTAGTCCTTTGTGGTCTTTTTTCATCCATGAAGTCTCATGGGCATTTGATTTGTTATTTCCATTCAACAGAATACACTTCCCCGCACGCTGTTGAACAGCATGTTTAAATGCTTCTTAGTGTTGCTCTACATTGACATTTTCCAATAATGTTAACGATTCTATCTTCCCAAATTCTATTCCCAGCTCCTTAAAATCAGCTTTCCTCCACCTTACTAACCCAAGTTTTCTAATGTCCTTCCCCGTTTTCAGCAAATTATACTTTGGTCTTCTCTTACCTGCTCTGGTTGAAGTCTTTTATTAGACATAACAGCAAAAGCTCCCGAACTGAGCATTTTACATATTGGTTTAGAAAGGAGCCCTGTACATATTGGAGGAACTCCATTCCCTTATCACCTAGATAGTAATAATAATAAAAAGATGTCCTACTTGTGTTGGATGACCTCAGAAAAGATTGGGACATTGGTTTGTCTCTGCATGTCTATGGATCAATTGAAATTGTCATTTTGATAACTTGTAGGGTACTGAAAAAAAAACCTCAAGAGATGAGAAAATGGAAAAGGTAATTTGAAAAATTCCATGGGCTATTGCTGGCTGGCATTGAAGTGGTCAAAAAATGATAAACACCAAAGCTGGATTAACATTAGGAGGTGCGTTAGGAACTGCTGAGGACAAAGATTGCTGCTAATGTCAGGTAATTTAGTTTCTAGAGAGATTAGCTGATAAAGCTGGCATATGTTGCTCATCCCTCATTGCCCCAAAGAGATGATGACGGATCATCTCTTGACCCATCAGTGGTTGCAGCTGGATTCAACTTGGCTTAATATGGTACTTCACAGAGATCTGAATAGCTAGTGATTTATTTTAATATACTAGGATCATGAACAGGAATGTATGGTGAGTGTTGTTCCCTGAAGGACATCATTGAACACCAATGTTTCTATGAAAATTCAACAGGTTTTGGTCAAGAATACAGATGCCAATATCTAACATCCAGAGTTTGTTTTGGCAATGAGCTGAAGCTGTACATGGGAAGTCAGAGTTTCCACTGGCATCCTCAGTGACTGGTTGGGTTCTGTCTCTACTTTGGCACTCCTTGCAAACTTAAGCACGTCTTTCTTGCATGCTGCGTTACAACCATACAGTTGCATCTTCTGCTCTTTGGCTATCCAGGTCCAACCAAATGCTTAGGCCCTGGCCAGTGAGGCACAGAAGATAGATCAGTGACTGGATGCTTCTGTCATTGATGGCCACCAGTTCAGTGTCCCACTCTCAATCAAGAGAAGGGTCATAGAGTTATACAGTATGAAACAGGACCTTTGTCCTAACTTGTCCACACCAATCAAAATGTCCCAATTGGCTCCTATGGCCCATCTCCCTCTAGGCCTTTTCAATCCATGGACCTGTCCAAATCACTTTTAAATATTGTAATTGTACCCACCTCTACATTTTGCTCCAGCAGCTCATTCTATATATCCACCACCCTCTGTGTGAAAAAGTTGCCCCTGAGATCCCTTCTAAATCTTTTCCCTCTCACCTTAAATCTATGTCCTCCAGTTTTAGACTCCCCTGCCCTAGGAAAAGGTAGTTCAGATACTCCGTCTGTCCATACTGGGAGACCAGGCAGGAATGGCTTGGCTTTACCAGCAGCCACAGCACTACAGTTGGGTCTGCAGGTTTCGATAGCAAGCACAGTCAGTTCTAAGATACTGAGCCTATGGACACAGCAGATCTGCACCCAGTCTACCACAGCAGCTATGATATGCCACCTTTTCCAACAACAGCGTTGCATGCCTGAATTTCAGATGAGAACACCACTGGGTCAGACTGTTGGGGGTATCTTGGGAAGATGGTATTAGATTGAATGGGTGCCCAATAGTTGGCATGAATATAATGGGCTGAATGGCCTGTTTCCCTACTGTAAATCTCTATGACTCTCTCACTCTATCTTCTGTATCACTACCCCTGTACACAGATTCCAGTGTGCTTGAAGTTTTAGTCCAGTGTTTAATGTAGTTGTTTGTTAACGGATAGGTCACTTATTTTCTGGGCAAATATTGTGAGAAAGCATTAGCTGTTTAGTGTGTGACAATCTTGGGCAAGAAGCATCATGGCGTCCTTTATTCCGCAATAGTGGTGCCGCAGAAAAAGCTGTGGGAATGACTTGTTAGAATTCAGGTAGTTTCTTAATATCCTTACCAACACTTTGGTTAGTTCGTTATAACCTCTCACCACTATTTCCAAACATTTTTCATTTCTTTTGGCAGTTCTCTATCAGTACCATTCTGACCTTTCTGCAGTGATTTTACAGCCTCTACACCATGAGCTCAAGCCACAGGCTAATTGAAAATGATGGTCATGAAACTGGTTTGTGTGTGGTTGCTTTCTTCAGCCTTACATCTCTCCACCAATTACCCACCTTCCCGTCGCCCAACTCCACCCCTGCTTCTCGGCAACCTGGCTCCACCTGCACATCCTTCACCCCTCCTTGGTCAATCTATCACTGGCAGCTGTCTCACCACACCCCTTTCCCCTCTAGACCAGCTATCTCTCCTCTCCACTCTCAGTCCTGATGCAATTTCACCGATTCATTTCCCCCAAACAACTGCTGCTTGAGAACCTCCAGGAATTTGTTTTTACACCGCTCAGCAAGTGGGATCACTCAGTTGCTCACGCATTGGATGCATTAGCCAGCAGTATACAGTACAGGCAACTCATGTTGTGAGTCCTCATTGAATTTAATTTGACGCCAAATTGGGTCACAGCGATCCAACAAAGGCTTAGTGTTAATCAACATGAGGGTTCTGTGGTTCAGCAACATGAAAACTAATTCCCGCCTTGGGCCTCAATTATCGGCTTGTCTGCCATGGAAGTGTTGTTCTGAAATATAAAGCAAAGTTTTTTGGGAAGATTTGATCTTATTTGATGTTCGTTGCTTCAACCTGACACCAATATCATTAGGAGTAAGTGATTTTACTTGTCCACACAAAGTTAATGTGCGCTAGTTGTGAAATGAAAGATGTCAACACTGAAACAGATGAGGGGCTCTTCGATTCCTCATTCAGATACCTTTTGCATGTAGTAAAGGTTTCTGTCTCTCTGCCACTCTTTCCACCTTGTTATGTTTTCTCTTTCTAAAAACTATTTTTTGAATTATTCTTTAAGACCCAGGTCTGTTTCTTGCAGCCGTGTTTTCAGGCTACAAGTCTTGAAGTGCCAAGAGATGTAATGTGTTTCTACACAGAATACAGTAGTGTAGTGAGTGTTGTGGTACAACATACACTTGCATCAATAACAGTACATCCGAAACGTTTCTCTCTCCATAGATGTTGCCTGACCTGCTGGGTATTGCAGCATTTATATTTTGGATTTCCAGCATCTGCAGGTTTTGCCTTTCTGATACAGATCCTTATTTATTCTTGTCACAATATAACACCATCTCTTCCAGAACTGGGCAGAGAGCACTTACACCAAAAGTGTTTACCAGGTTTGAAATCTCCAAGTGTATTTTCCTGGTTTGGCCTGGACTCATTGTTCTCATGAGACCAAAGGGAGGTTGCGCTGTAATTTACAGCAATCCATCTGGAAGATACCAAATTCCATTGTCAGGCTCTTATTGTCAAGAATTACTAATTTTGTTGTAAATATTTGGAAATTTTACTTTGAAAGTCAAAAAGCATCTTTCCCATCAGAGCCACCAGTTTATGATTACAGTAAATTGTTGACAATTGAGTGATGTAATAGAACAGAACACTACAGCACAGTACAGGCCCTTTGGCCACAATGTTGTGCTGACATTTTACCCTGCTCCAAGATCTACCTAATCCTTCCCTACCACATAGCCCCCTATTTTTCTATCACTCATGTATCTGAATAAGGGTCTCTTAAATGTCCCTAATGTATCTGCCCCCACAACCTCTGCCGGCAGTGCGTTCCACACACCCACCACTCTATGTAGAAAAAGCTTACCCCTGACATCCCCCTTATACCTTCCTCCAATCATCTTAAAATTATATCCCCTTGTGTGAGCCATTGATGCCCTGGGAAAAAGTCTCTGTCCACTTGATCTATGCCTCTTATCATCTTGTACACCTCTATCAAGTCACCTCTCATCCTCCTTCTCTCCAAAGA
>JARFYF010000057.1:4023256-4035753 GCA_030265395.1 Rhina ancylostomus | reverse complement strand
CAGGCCCAGAGCTGCTCGGAGTCACTCTGCACGGCCGTGCTAAGGAAATGTCAGTCTACCAGCTGGCTGTGGTGCTGTTTTGAGATAATCAAGCAGCAGCCACTGGGAGCCAGGAACAAAAGGGAATGCACAAGGTGAGTGGATGAATATTAAGTGGCTTTATCTTGATTGAATGGAGGAAAATGTTTGGCTTGCTGAATTGCTTGGTTCTGGTTTTCAGGATGAGTGTATTACTGGATCCCGAGGTGACCAGGATCAGGAGGATGGACACGTGAACTATATCAGCAGGGACATTCAGAATTTCCTTTGTTATTGCCGATAGTGATGGCTCCACTGGGAGATCAGCCTCCCTTGACCTTCCCTGTTTCCATTAGGATGGTGAGGAGTTGTCTCTCACCCAGCAGAGTGATTATAGAGAGGGAACAGTGATATTATTGTACAGGGACAGCTCCCACATTGTGACTGATCAAGGGAAAAAAATGTCTACTTCCAACTGAGGATATTGTGTGACTTGGACTCCACACCAGTTGAAATATCCAAGGAGAAGCTGCTCCTGGTTTTCCAGGTGGCAAAAGTGGGCTGGTATGGAGAATTCATCCATGTCTCTATGGCTGTGAAGACCTCTCCTTGCATTCCTGCATTGCTTTGTGAAGTAAGGAACTGATCCCTGACTGATGTGTAATCAGTCTCCAAAATGCTGCAGGAACTATGGCAACCATCTCCTGGCTATTTTCTGTTCATTGGTGATCCTCGGGAATTGGGCACTGAATGTTGTAAGGGGACGGTGAGGTTTCCACCATGCTGAAAGTCATTGCCAGGGCCAGTATAGCACGTAGTGAATTGCTACTTATCCTGCCAAGTTCTGGCAGAGAAGGTCCGTCTCTCTGTCTGAGACCTAATCTAGAGCAGTGGGGTCCTCGTACCATTCTCTTTGACACAGCTACTCTCTTCTTCCTCATTTGCCCCTCAACCTCTTCTTCCTCCCACTCCCATGCTATGGGCTGGAACTGTGCCAGATCATTGCAAGATTTTGAACGAAGCACGAGACCAGTTCCAAAGAGCCCTAAGAACAGGCCAGGAAATGGAATTGTAACTTGAGGTTCCCAATGGCATTCTCCTCTGATCTTCCCATGACTCAGAAGACACAGGAGGAGGCCATTTGGCTAATTAGATCCATTCTTCATCCTGTTCCTTCTCTCCATATTTCCCTGTAGTCCTGCACCTTACTCCCTCTCACATACCCATCAACTTTTTAATTCTTTAACCACTTACTATGCTAGGAGAAATTCATATAACCGTAGGTTCCCTGGACTCTAGGAAGCAAATGTAATATCCCTTAGGGCAAACAAAAATGTGTGTATTTCTCGATACTTTGCACTGGATTAATATTACATCTGGTGCTCATTTCCAACAGCGTTGGGCCGTTAGGTAATCAAATTAAACAAAATAGACAAAACCATAAAATGCTGGGAAAACTCAGCTGGTCAGGCAGCATCTGTGAAAAGAGAAACAGTCAACATTTGTGATCCTTCACCAGAGCAAAATGAACATTTGATACACTTCACATTTGTTCTATGGTGGAACAACACTTTGCATCCAGTGACAGTATTTTTGGAAGTTGGCATCCCTCATTCCCACTTTGTACGTACCAGATCACCAAACTGGTTCATTCCCACAGTAAATGAATGCTTCCCCATTGAATGCTCCAGGTTATGTTGTTCAATGTATCTCATATTCTTCTCCCAAACCATCCTTCTGTAATTCACATTTTCCTAAAAAGCAACATTGCACTAAAAGTAAACATTAACTTATTTTATCATTGTGCCCAATATGTTGTTACTCCAGCAGCACAATCAAATGGGAATGGGCAGGTTCCATATTCCATGTCAATATTCCCATTTCTCCATTCCCACTATAACTCTGAACTTCAATATTAGAAGATAACTCACCTTATTAATGACAACAGAAGGTGGGCAATCTGCTGGATGCAGGTCAGAACTTTGAATCTCACCCACATTGATCCTCTGCTGTTTTCTGAGCAGAGCCCCATTCTACACAAATTGTTGTGTACTTTTCAACTGTTGTATACAAGTCTCCTCTTGAATAAATGTTACTGCTGTAATGCTCTAAAGGATTTCTCACCAGCATCCTTAATGGAAGTCAGGTACCAGTGGGAATCTCCAATTTCTCATTGCTGTGCATCTTCCTTCCTGTTTGCTAGAAAGAACCAGGCTAGCTACAGCCCTCTTAGGTGCTATATTCAGAAAGACCCCTCCCCTCCTGTTGCTACGACGCAGCTCCCGCTACTACCCAGCCAGGAGCATCTACTGTTCACATCCCATTACCGTGTGGCAGATCTGGAGCAGAGACTCAGCCAAAGCAGTGAGTGAACAAACCACGCTCTCTGGCTTGTCACACACTCATCTAGGCTTGGGTGAGATGTGCAATTCCTTACGTAGAACATTCCAAGAGATTAATATGTATCAGCATTCTATATCAACATGCTGAGAGAGTTAATGTTAAAGGCTATATTAATTCCTCAACAGATTCACAAAGTTAAGATTACCTAACTGGATGCTAATTGGTCAGTTCTGGAACTTAGATATCCTTGAATTGCTTTTCTGTGTTGTCCTTTAACAGAATAATTCCACAAAGGACCTTGGGAAGCATATCTTCAGAATCTGAAATGTTGCGCAACTCATACATTCATTAAAAGTTATGTTTTGAATCTTAGTACAAAGTAGTAACAGGAAAAAGTTATATAAAGAATGATTAGCAGTTGAGCTGTCACTTCTGGTGTTCTGGTCAGTTAATAGTCCTGCTGCCTTGTGCTCTTCCAACCACTGCAATGCACCTTCTCGCTTACACATCTCTTGCTGAATTATATTGGCTCCAGATCTGGCGATGCCCCCATTCTGAAATCATTATCGTTGCTCTGCTGTCCCTCCATGCCCTCATTCCCCCCCTGTATCTGTAACCTTTTCCAGCCCTCCACCCTCTGAGATCACAAAGTCCTCCCAGAATGGCCTCCTGGACACCCCAAATTGCTGTGGAATTCCTCTCCTGGACCTTGCACCTCCATCCATCTCCTCCTACAGGATGATGTTTAAATTATTCCTCCTCCAACAAGCGTTTGGTTATGTTGTATTATGTCCTTTGGTGACAGTATCAAATTTCACTTGACTCCCCTGAAGGGTCTCAGGATATTTTACTACTTAAAAACACTGGATAAATGCCAGCTACTGTTGCAATGTAATTTGAGTTGAGAGAAAGCTCTCCAACCTTCATCAGCTCATAACCTTGATAGAACAACAAGCATTTACTGCCTCTTACCTCTTGGTACTGCTTCCCATGGAATGATTTCCAGCTGATCCAGGCTTCATCCAGTGATGGATCAAATGGGAAGCCAAAAGCTGTAGCCAGAATCCAGACCATTGTGCAACCCGCACTCAGAGGGAACTTCATGTTGGACAGTCTGGCAGAGCAAGGCCTTTGGAATATATCAACAATTGTGAATAGCATCCCCAGGTACTTGGGGTATCATTGCTTTTAACTGTTTATGAACACTTAATATGGTAGTCCACTAGTTGTACTATGGATCACAATCAAGACAACTTAATTGAAATGGTACCTGACTAATTTGGGAATTATAATTCTAAGCAAACCTTAAGTGAAAAGCTGGCTTCAGTAACAGGGCAATGTGGGTGGCACAATGCCACAGCATGTAGAACTGCTGCCTCACAGCTGTGTTGGCCTGGTTCAGTCCTGATCTCTGGTGCTATCAGTGTGGAGTTTGCATGTCCCTACGACCACGTGGATTTTCCCCAGGTGCTCCATTTCCTTCCCACATCTCAAGGATGTGTGGTTGATAGGTCAATTGGCCACTTTAAATTGCCCCCCCCAGTGTGTAGGCGAGAGGGAGAATCTCAGGAGAGTCGATGGGAATGTGAAATGAATTAAATGGGATTATGGTAGATGGGTGGGTGATGCTGGCACAGATATGTTGGGCCGAAGGGCCTGTTTGCATGTTGCATGATCCTGTGACTAAGTTGCCATATTGATGTAAAAATCTATCTAGTTTACCAATCTCCTTCAGAGGTTACATCATAACGTTCTTGTCCAATCTAGCTATTATGTGACTCCAGTCTCACTCTAATTTGTTGCCCTTCATTGCCCTATAAGGTTGTCTGGAAAGCCTTTCAGTTGTGTCAAATAAAAACCAAAAATGCTGGAAACACTCAGCAGGGCAGGCAGCATTTATGGAGGGAGAAACAATTAATGTTTCAAACCTTCATCAGAACGAACAAAGACTCTTGAACCTGAAACTGTTTCTCTTCCCACTGATGCTGTTCGATCTGCTGAGCGTTTCCAGGATTTTCTGTTTTTATCTCAGATTCCCAGTATCTGCAGGTGTTTTTTTGGTTTTCAGTTGTGTCAAATGTTTACCCATACTTAAGTAGGCAAGGCATATGTCCCTGGTATGGGCAAATAGACAGTGCATAGATAGTATAGATTGACAAAAAGGGCCAAGGGACCTGTCTCTGTGCTGTACAACTCTATGACTCTGTGACACCTACTCAAGAAGGAGGAATGTCCCAGCAAATAAGATTAGGCCATGTCAGCAATGCCAGATCCCAAGAGTGAATTATGCCTGTTCTTGCACTTTCGTGCCTGTTAAATATTCCTAAAAAGTTGACCAACATAACCAAGATTGATAATGACTTTCCTTCCATTTCAATAATATTTGTTTATAAATGTGTCAGCAGAAACAATGCTCCTTAATGAATGCCAAGACTGTAATGCAGTTCAGTGAAATGATGTCCTGCTAACTTCTACATAGAGGGGTAAGAAGGAACAAAAAGAGCAAGAGTCCTGAATTCAAACCCAAGGTGGTGTTCATCAACTCAATAGAAGGAAAGGGAGCAAGATAATGAAATAGGAAGCTCTTTAGCATCAGAGGCGTCGTAGCCTTGCTATGTACAGGAAGGATGAGTTCATTTTGGTCAACAGGAACTGCAGGGCATGCACTAGGGAAACTCGCTTTTTCCGCAGGGTTGGGGAATCAAGAACTGGAGGGTATAGGTTTAAGGTGAGAAGGGAAAGATTTAGTAGGAACTTGAAGTGCAATTTTCTTTCCACAGAGGGTGGTACGTATGCGGAGTGAACTGCCAGAGGAAGTGGTTGAGGCAGGTACAGTAACAGTTTTTGAAAGACAGTTGGACAGGTACATGGATAGGATAGGTTCAGAAGGTTATGGATCAAACATGGGCAAATGGGACTAGCTTAGATGGGCATCTTGGTCGGCATGGACCAGTTGGGCCAAAGGGCCTGTTTCCGTGCTGTATGAATCTATGACTCTAGTTCAGGGAGTGGACCACCTGAAATAGCCCAGCCACATGGTTTGACAAGGAGCCCACAGGATGAAGTTCAAGAGAGAGGGTGTGCGGATCACTTGGGTACAGAATTATCACGACAGTGAGATCCACTGCTGCTCTTGCCTTTAATGCCTCAGGGATCTTTCTAGTCTTCACTGCAGATATTATTGGTGGTCAGCATTACGAAGCATAATCATTCACTCAATATTATCAACGGACTGAACATAATGAGCATCCAAATTCTAACAATAGGATTCATTACATTCCCAGTACTAACTACAATTATTGCCAATACAACAGAACTTGCTTACATTTTTAAGCCTTCCCATGTTAAACTATTACAAGCAAAAATATTTTTTTTCTGGAATATTGAAAAGCTGTCAGAGCATGTGTGGAAATACTGATATTTCGCACAAATAATATTAATTTAATCAGACAATAATTGCTGAAAAGCCCACACAGGTTCCTAAACATTGTAATAATAATCAAAAAGAAAATTTATCTGAATGAGCCTACCTTCCAGCGTTCTGGTGTCTAAATGCAATGCAACACCACAAAGGCCAGAGGGTGCATTTTATACTGTAAACTTTTTCAGCGTCCTTCCTGCCCCACAATGCTGCTGCAGCTCACCTCATCAACAAGTGAAGCGGTCACGATGCTGGCAAGTGATAGCAGATATCATGTGCTGGGGAAGGGTATGCTTTTCAATAAAAACCTTCTCCTGTCAAATGTACTAAGTTGCACCCTTTGCAACAAGTTGGTTTTGTTGTAGTCACAGTCCACATTTACTATATTTGATCTCTTTCTCTCCTGAAGATGCGGACTGACACCAAGGCACAATTCCACAGACTCCAGAACTTTGCCACCTCCAGAGGCGTTGGGAGTTTATTAGGTTGTCGATGGTCAGTGTCTGAAATTTGGGTAGTGAGAATGTTACCTGCCACTCAGTAGTTCAAGACTGGATGATGTCCAGCACTTGTTTCGCACATGCACAGTCTCTGTTATTACCTGATGGACAGTGATTGGGACTGAACATTTTACAATCATCACTGAAGATCTCCTCTTCTGAAATTATAATGGAGGAAAGACCTTCGTCGCAGCAACTGAAGATTATTGTGGCTTTACCCTACCCTGGGAATCCCCCACAGCAATTACCTGGGCAGGGTAATTATTCACAACTGTTTTTCATCTCCTTGTACATCATAGAACATAGAACAGCACAGCACTGGACAGGCCGTCCAGCCCACAATGTTGTGCCAATCTTGATGCTGATTGATACTAAATGTCCTCCTCCTGTATATCATCCATATCCCTCCATTCCCTTCATATTCATGTGTCTATCAAAAAACTAAAGGGTTGTCCATTTGCAAGGATGAAACTTTATTTCAGAGAGTTAAGAGACTTTGGAACTCTATTCCTCAAACGACAGTGGAAGAGACTTTGAATATTTTTGAGGGAGAGCTAGATAGGTTCTAATGAGTAAGGTGGGAATGCAGAACTGTGGTTACAATCAGACCAAAGGTGATCTTATTGTAGGGGAACAGGTTCTAGGAGCCAAAGGGCTTCCTCCAGCCCCTTATTCCCAGGTTTAGCAGTGCATACCAAACCCTCCTTGGCACCAAGGTCACCAGTTTGAAAGGCTACCTTTTTGCACACCTCCACTAGTCTTTACCCTACCATTGGCAGCCATGCATTCAACATCCGTGGCCCTTGGAACTCCTTCCCTAAACCTTGCCACCTGTCCTCTCTCCTCCCTTAAGATCCCAAACCTTCAAACAAGTCTTTTTGCTCGCCTGTCCTTGCCAACTACTCCATATTTCCTTACAACATAGGAGATAATTAGGCCTGTGCTGTCTGTGTTGCCACACAGAGCAGTCCCGTTCCCTACAACCAATTTTACCTATATTCCTGCTAATTTATTCTCCCTACAATCTCATCTACTCCTCCCCAGATTCTACCACCTGCCTACACTAGGGGCAATTGACAGTGCCAATTAACCTACCAACGCACACATCTTTGGGAGGTGGGAGGAAGTTGGAGCACCCAGAGGAAACAAGGAGACTGTGCAAACCACACAGACAGTACTGAAGAATAAGACTGAACCCAGGGCAACAGTTCTACTAGATGTGCCATTGCATCCTTCTACTAATTATGTGTTTGTTAAGTTTCAAATTAGACAGGTATACACTTGTCCATAAGTCCAAAGTCCAAATCAGGGACCTGGTGTGTCACATTCTGACTGGAGTGTTGCACATTTGTTACGTGCCCCTCTATCACATTGCAATAACCCTTGCTATTGAGTCATCCTAATCCATGTGCACGTAACAAACATGTACAACTCTAGTTTCTCAGTTTCTAACTCCAGTTCATCGAAAACCAGCAAATTTATTCTGTTGTCTTTTAGGTGTCAGCTCTGGCTCAGTGGGGAGCTCTCTCACCTCTGAATCAGGAGGTTTAGTCCCACTTCAGAGACTGAAAGCTTAAGCAACTATGTCGACACTTTGGTGCAGTGCCAAGGGAGTGGCAAGCAGCTGAAATATCTGCCTTCTCAGGTGAATGTGGAAGTCAGTACTATACAGAAGTGAAGAAGAGATGTCTGGTGTTCTGTCCAAGTTATGCCTTTCAGTCAACCTCATTAAAACAGATTATCTGCTCACTATCACTCCCTCTGCTTGTGGGAGCTTGCTGTGCACAGATGGGTTGCTACATTTCCAACATTATGACTACAAGAACTTGAAGTTTTCTTATTGGGTCAAAGACATTAGAAATGTCAGGAAATTTGACATATAATCATCCCTAGTCATTGCTTATTGATATATAGCTCTTGTAAATAATCTAAAAGTAGGATTTTATCTCAGAAAGAACTGTATTTCTAAGCAAGTGGCAAAAAATAAACTACAGTAAGAACTCGGGGTCAAGCAGCATCTGTGGAGGCAAAGGGATAGGGTTAAGACCTTGCACCAATCTTGATGCAGGATCTCAACCCAAAGCCCAACATCGCCACAGATGCTGCCCGACCTGTTAAATTCTTCCAGTCGTTTATATTTTGGTCCAGATTCTAGCATCTGCAGTGTCTCCTTTCTAACTAGAATCAGAATCAGGTTTATAATCACTGGCATATGCCATAAAATTTGTTGCTTTGCGACAGCTGTGCATTGCAAGATATAAAAATTACCATAAATAACAAAAATAAATAGTGCAAAAGGGGAATAATGAGGTAGTGTTCATGGGTTCATGGACCGCTCATAAATCTGATGGCAGAAGGGAAGAAGGTGTTTCTGAAACAATGAGTGTGGATCTTCAGGCGCCTGTACCTTCTCCCCGATGGTAGTAACGTGAAGAGGGCATGTCCTGGGTGGTGAAGGTCCTTAATGATGGATGCTGCCTTCTTGAGGCACCACCTCTTCAAGATGTCCTCGATTTCGGGGAGAGTTGTGCCTGTGATGGAGCTGGCTGAATCTACAACCATTTGCAGCCTCTTTCAATCCTGTGCATTGGAGCCTCCATACCAGGCAGTGATGCAACCAGTCCAAATGTTCTCACCAAAGGCCTTGTTCCAGTGAGTGGGGTGAACAAATACAAAGAACGACTTTCATTTTTAGAGTGCGTTCAGAACCTTGCACCATTCCTAAATATGTTGCAACCAAGGTATAGTCTTTGAAATGTGGTCACCATTATAAACTAGGAAATGTCGCTCTCAAGCTGCGTTCAGCCATTCTCAGCACAGCTTCATGATAATGATCAGGAAAACATTTCTGGTGATGCTAATTAAGGGCTCACTACTGTTTGGGATGCAGAGAACTCCCCAAATCTTCTTTCAAATGGGACTTTAGGGTCGTCCTACCAAAGGGAAGATGGGACATGGGGTTAAGGTCTCATTTGAACGACCACACAGCACTCCCTCAGCATTGCACTGGCACTGCAGCCTGGATTTCAGGGACTGGAACTTGACCCCACCAACTTTCTAATCTTGTGGGTCACAGCACCCAACTTTACCTCAGCTGGAAACTGCTGACACATTTCGGACCACTTGGGCCGAATCAGAGATCCACATCACCAAAAGTTACTTAATAATTGGGGGTGGGAGAGCTGTTCTGTAACAGGAATACAACCTGCCACTGGACATCATATCAGAAATCTGGATCTCCGTGGGATTGGAACTCTTCAAGAGCAGAATTGCTTTTATCTTCTATCGTTCCAAATCTCCAATATTGGAGCCAAACATGAGGCTGTGTGTAACATCAACGTGACATTAAAACAGGAAATGCTGGAAAAGCTCAGTAGGTCAGGCAGCATCTGTGGAGAGAGAATCAGTTAATGTTTCAGGTCCAAGACCCTCCATCAGAATACAGGATGTGACTGGCCTCTGTCCCCATTATCCTCACAATAGAAAAGTCAGAGTCATAGAGAGATACCACAGAGAAACAACCCCTTCAGCTTATCGAGTCCAGGCTGCCATCAACCAACCACTTACACTGATCTGACGTTAATCCTTTTGCTACATTCTCCACACTTCAACTCTGTCCCAGATTCTACCACTTGCTTACACATTAGGGATTATTTACAAAGGCCAATTAACTGACCAACCTGCACCTCTTTGGGATGAGGGAGGAAATCAGAGCACCTGGATGAAATGTACAGGAGAAAGGGAGAACGTGTAAACTCTACACAGACAAGATCTGAGGTCAGGATCGAACCCAGGTTTCTGGTGCTGCGAGGCAGCAGCTCTACTAGCTGTGCCACTGCACCATTTTCCCTGAAGTCACGTTTTCCCTGAATTCTCAATTCAGCAGATGAACTGGAAAGTATTTACCCAAAAAGGCTTCTTCCTCTTGATCCACAACATACCTGCCCTGCATGTTCCATTAGCCTCCTCCTAGGAACACAAACTTACATCCACCCACACACAAGGTACTTTTGTCGTCACTCTGGTCAAACGCCTACATCATCAAAACGACTAATGTTACACTGGCTTTAGTGTTGTAAGCTGGTTAATCTTTTCCCCACCCACAACAGTCATGTCTTGTATGTCGAGGGACTCCTCCTCAGCACAGACGACAGACCGGCTACCACGTGCAGGTGAAGTAATGCCTCACAGAGAGATGTGTCTCTCACATATCAGTTAGGCAATGGAAGGTTAGATTGCAACCTGGGGTTTGCAACAGAGGTTGAAATGTTGAAAGTGCAGTTGATTAAATCTGGTTGCTTCTTCCCTTTCATGAATCTAAATTGTCAGTGGTTGTTCAGCTTGAGTCAGAAAGTTGTGGATTGAAGTCCCACCAGAGACTTTATGTTTACGAAAAACTAGGCCAACAGTAGGGCGGTACTGAGGATTCTACTCTGTTGGAAAGGCAGCAGTGAGGTTATGTGCTATTGAAGAGGCAGTTCTGAGGCTGTGCTACACTGCTGGCAAAATGACATGAAGGAATTCTGCTCTGTTAGAAAGGCAGTGATGAGGGAATACTGCTCTGCCAGAGTGATAATATGAGGGAGGGCTGCATTGTTGGAGGGACAATGCTGAGGGAATGCTGTACAACCAGAGTACAGTAGCAGGAGAGTGCTGCACTGTTGGAGATGCAGAACTGAGGGAGTGTTACACTCATTGGGTATAAAATCTTTAAGGCGTCATGAGGTTGAGAAAGAAGCTATAGAAATCCAGTTCCTGATTATCTTTTTAGAAGCCCTGAGAACAATACTGCAATGGACCCCATCCCATTTCACAACCTCAGAATCCCTTCAAGGTATCTCACAACCAATGAGACTTTTAAAATATAGCCACTGTTGCCAATAGGAAACACAGCATCCAACTTAGGCACAGCACAAAAAGCAATAGATTAGTTCTTTATAATTGGTTGAGAGATAAACATTGATCAGACCACTGATGAGAAGCCCCCTCCTCTTCCTTAAACAGACCCAAGGGAGATTATTTTGCGTCTAGCTTCACGAGCAGACTGTGCCTCAGTATAACATCCCATGCAAAGGGAGGTAGCTGTGATGGTGCAGCACTCCCTCAGTAGAATTCTAGAGAACTAGCGATGTCAGATGTGCAGGTCACGAGGCTAATTAGCCGCTGTAAATTGCTCCTGGAGTGTAAATGAGTGGTAGCATCTGGGGGGAGCTGAAGAGAAAGTGTGGACAATAAAAAATGACATTAATGCGGGATGAGTGCAAATGAGGTGTTGATGGGCCAAAGCGGCTATTTCTGTGGTGTATCTACGGCTCAGGGACTTCTCACACTCAAACAGGATGCCATGTCATGCAACTAGCTGTTCTCTGGGGGAGACTGGCAGACAGAGTTCACTTCTGCAGCTCAAAGCTGCAAACTTTGAGCTTCTGTGCACAAACCGAGAACCTCTGCTAAAACAAACATCCTATTATCACTTCCTAAATCAGAGCTGGAAGCTGGGCCTGCAGACAGAGCAAGAGCACGTGCAATCAGACAATGCTGCAGCTTGCTCTGACAGCACATTGCAACTCGCACTTTCAGTTCCCTTACAGCAGCGGAGAACCTGTGGGGACACCACGTTAAAAACGCTGCACAGCACCAGCTAACATCCCACGAGAGATCTCCAGTCACAACTGTGGGCGGAGCCTGGGGTTTATGAGCAGAGGTCTCTGCTGTCCATGTCATGACACTTCACATTTCACCAACCCCTCTCACCATCTCCCATCCTCTACCCCCACCGAGACAATCCTCATCCTGCTTTATTGCCCGACATGGTCTCCTCCCTCCCTCCGGCTTACCCTCACCAACTTCTGCTGGCCTGAACTGAAAATCCCTTTCAATACCTCCAGAATCACTTTGAAAGATGAACACAATAACTCTGCAAAATTTCTCTCGGTGAGAAGAATAGAAGAGAAGGATGTGTTTCCACAGCACCTCTCTCAGGTCAATGACCATGGGAATTAGGTGCAAGTTTATTGGTAAAATTAGAGAGGGATTGAGGAAATATGTTTGCAAAAAAATGTAATTGGAGTATTAAACTCACTGCTTGAAAAGATGACGAAGACAGAACCTGTTGTTATACTTAAAAAGTGCCTGAATGAGGACTTGATGTCCTGTCACTTAAGGTCAAGTTCAAGTTTATTGTCATGGGCATACATACCCAGGATATAAATGAC
>JARFYF010000057.1:3868745-3879558 GCA_030265395.1 Rhina ancylostomus | reverse complement strand
GAATGTGCTCTCATGCTTTTGTATCTTCTGCCCAACAGGGGAGGGGAGAAAAGAGGTTTGACACAGTGGGTGCTGCCAGGATATTTCCCCTGTTGGAGGTATCTATACTTCAGAGTAAGAGTTGCTATTTCAGAGGGAATTCAGGAGGACTTTCTTCTCTCAGAAGGCTGTGAACTTTCGAAATTGTCTACCCCAGAAACCTGCAGAGGCAGAGTCAAGGGACATTGTGAGAGTGTGGGAAAAGGGTGCTGAGACTCAGACTGGATCAGCCATGCTTGAAAAAGGGAGAGAAGGCCTGAAGGGCCGAGTGGCCTACACCTGCTTCTGTTCGACCTCATTCCATTCCTCCTACATTATCTCCCCCTGACCCCATCTCCCTCCCTCACACTGCAAGTGTGACATTATGAACCCAATAATGTCAGAATCAGCTGGATATGAGGGGTTGACTCTGACGTACAGTTACCAATTTTAAATTCATTTTTTGGGCACTAGGTGCCACCGGCAAGGCCAGCATATTACCCATCCCTGTGACCTCAAAAAGGTGGTGCTCTTCAGTAGAAAATTCCAAGATTTAGACCCAGTGGGAATGAAGGACTGGCAATATATTTTCAAGTCTAATGGTATGTGACTTGGAGGGGAATCTGCAGTGGGTGATGCTCTCATTGTCTGCTACCCTTGCCCTTCCTTGTGGTAGAGGTTGTGGGTTTGAAGGTGCTATCAAAGTAGTCCGAGCTAATAAATGCAGCGTGTTTCAGAGATAGTCCACACTGCAACCACTGTGCAGCAGTAGAAGTGTCAATCAATATTTAGGTTGGAGATAAGGTGTCAAAGAAGCAGGCCGCTTCTTGCCTGATGCTGCAGAGTTCCTAGAGAGCTGTTGGTGATGCACTTGTCCTGGTAAGCTGAGGGCATTGCATCACCTCTGCATTCCAGATGGAGAACATTTAGGATGTCAGAAGATGGGCAACAAATCAAAATGAAGAGAGCTTTTTATTTTTGAAAACTAACCATCTCCAACTACACACCGCACCACATCAACCCCAACTTAGCCCCAAAACATGCCCAGGTTTGTCACACTTGCTACCTGAACTTTTCCCCATTTCTCCTATTCACCAGCATCTCTCACCTCATCGCTCCCAGGCTAAATCCATTCTAGTTGTACCCCATCCTGGGGCTCGGGGACATGGCAGTTCTCAGTTCACTGCAGGTTCTCAGCTTACACTAGGTTCCCCCTAGCAGCATGGGTTCCAGTACCAATCCCTGTGGAACACCCCAGGTCACATGCATCCAGTCACAGAAGCAACCCAATTTCAGATCTAATTAAACCACGTGCCCTGAATCCCATGGGTCCTAACCTTTTGTACTAGTTCCCCACGTGGGACATTGTCAAAAATCTTGCTGAAATCCATGTAAACCACATTATTCCACTCTCCTCACCTAAACATTTTGTTACTTCAGAAAGTTTAATTAGATTGGTCAGAGTCTCCCAGCTCCACCCCTCTCCTCCCCCATCTGGCTCTATCTGCCCATCATCCCTCACCCCTCCTCAGTCCACCTATCCCCTACCAGCCCATCTCACACTTCTCCCTCTGTACTTGGCTACCTTCTGTCTCCACTCTTCAGTCCTGATGCTGGGTCTCGATCTGAAACATCAGCAATTTCTTTCCCTCCACAGACGCTATTTAACTTTGAGTTCCTCCAGCAGTTCACAGAAACCAGCCTCCCCTCCTTGGACTCTGTCTTTACCTCTCACTGCCTTGGTGAAGCAGCCGGCATAATCAAAGATCCCACCAACCTGAGACATTCTCTCTTCTCTCCTCCTCCATCAGGTAGAAGATACAGGAGCCTGAGGGCACGTACCACCAGGCTTAAGGACAGCTTCTACCCCACTGTGATATTGAAATGTTCCCTTGTATGAGATGGACTCTGACCTCAATCTACCTTGTTGTGACCTTGCACCTTATTGCACTGCTCTTTCTCTGTAGCTGTGACACTTTACTCTGTTCTGTTATTACCTGTACTACCTCTATTAACTCAATGTAGCTATACTGTGTAATGAATTGATCTTCACAAACAGTATGCAAGACAAGTTTTTCACTATACCTTGGTATTGGTTTATTATTGTCACTTGTACCAAATTTATTTGCTTGACAAAGCCACGCTGGCAGTCTCTGATTAACTTTCCAAGGTATCATAACTCCTGTCCCTCAAATTTTTTCCAAAGCTTCCCTATTACTGATATTAGTCTGAGGTCTATAATTAGCAGACCTTTAGCCATCCTCCAGTCCTGTGATACCTTATAGCCAGCAAAGATTTAATGATCTCAGCCAGAGCCCTAGAAACTTCTTCCCTTGCTTCCCAAAACAGCCTGGGATAAATCCCAACTGGCTCTGAGGGTTCACTTACCGATAAGCCCACTAGGAGATCAAATACCTTCTCTTTATTTCCGGAGACTGGTACTAGAATTTCACCTTCCCCTTCATTGAATTTTCCAACTACAAAGTCTGTTTACTTTGAGAGTACCAATTAAAAAATATTCATTTGGAACCTCAGCTCTCACTTTGTCTCAATGCACAGATTGCTCCCATTGTCTATAATGAGCGCTACTCTTTCCCTAGTTATTCATTTTCCTTTAATATATTTATAGAACATATTTGGATTTACTTTGTGATATTTTGTGACCTATCTTTGCCTTCCTTAAAGTCTGCCCTGCACACTGAACGGTTTATGTTCAAATGTTCATATTGCAAACACTTTACTGGTAAAATTGTATTTTGACATTTTCACTGTTGTAACGTGGCCAACTTCATAGGGACAGCATCTACAAAGGGTTAATGACTAGATATCAGGATTTCAGTGAAATTGTTTAAGATATAAACATTGCCCCAGCATTTATCCATGAAGGGATATCACGAGCAAGATTACTGCACTCTGAGAATCTGAGGCATCTTCTGGACTTAACCCGGAAACAGCACATTTAAAAACATGAGGAATAATGATGACCTTACACTGCATTTATTCAGTGGGTTCAAGCTTCTAATATTGAAGGTTCATGAACATTCATCACTGATACAAACTGAACCCATGCCGTTAACTTGGGTACCTCATCTCTAATAGCCAATGGAACTTTTTCTACAAATGTGTTATTGGGAGGTTCATTGATTACTGTAAATTGCCACTTGTTTAGGTAGAAGGTAGCAGAATCAGGCTGGAGTTGATGCACATGTGAGGGGAAGGGGTAACAGGGAGATTAGGTATGGGATTTCTGAAAACCAGCAGAGATTAGATTGGTCGTGATAATATGCCTGTGAGCCCAGCTCTCACTGCTCAAGATGAGAGGGGGAGAAGTTTAAAAGGTGTGTGAATTAGGTGCCTGAAGTGGGCTGCCAGGGGTAATGGTGGAAGCAATTATGACAGTGGTGTTTAAGAGGCTGTTAGATAGACCTGAATATGCAGGGAATGGAGGGACATAGATCAAGTACAGGCAGAAGAGATTTAATTGGACAATGTTCAACACAGACACTGTGGGTCAAAGGGCCTGTTCCTTTACTGTTCTAAGAGATGGTGCAGGTGTTGTCAATACTCACCATGGCTTCTCTTCATTTTTGATGATGTTAACTTAAGCACAACAGTGCTAAATATCCAGTTTGGTTCGACTTATGAAATTTACAATTACACAGGAATCCCAGACTGCCTCCAGTTACCTCCTCCTCTGGCAATGTTTCCATTTCTTCTGGTTGATCGTAAAATGAGTGTGCACTGGGGCTGGTGTTGGTATAAATTGCACATTGTGCTGTGAAAATCAGTCAATGAAGAGCAAAATCCAGTTATATCATTTCTGCAAAAAAAAACAGACTGATCTGGAGGATTGACTTGTGGGGATTGTACCTTGTTGTGAAAGGTGTTAGAACTGCATTGACTCCAACATTAAGCATCTAATTTGTGGCATTTAGAAAATAAAAACAAGTGAATTTCTTCATACATGAAAATGACAAAACCTAGGGAAAGAACTTCATCCTAGCCTATAGAATAAATGTGCGATGGCCTCCAGCAGTCCCCTTCTGTAACCTCATCCAACACTGGAAAGTGAAATCAGCTGTTGATTTGCAATTGTTAGTTTCTACTGCCAGTCAAGACTAGTTTAAATCCATCACCCACCTACCTTCACACTTGTGTTTTGGCATGATTAAATCTTTGAGTTGTGTTACATGCAGGTTCAGTTCTGTCCTCTCAGCCATGCAGGCAGGTACTAAGCAGAAGTTAGATGTCTTCTTGGTGGGGGGGGAAGAAAAGGGTGGATGGGTAGAAAATGGAAAAGTTGTAAAGTATGTTAATGATAACCTGGTGTCACAAGCCCGACTAGCACAAAACTCACCATGGATTAATCAAAATTTAACCCAAGCTTTGAATGTACTTAATGACTCCACAAGAGTTCTCTGGAGCAGAGAATACCAAAGATTCATAGCCAGAGTCAAAATTCCTTCACATAAAATCAGGTCTTAAATATGGAATGGAGATGGAAACGAAAAAAGGTCTGGAAACACTAGAGTTACCTCTCATTCTTCTAAAACTCTAAATCTATTTTATTCACCCATAGAATCTACTAAGGCCCTCTAGAATCTATTCACTTTCCCCATAAATCAATCTTGTGAAGCTTCTTTACATCACCTCCACAACAAACATATCCTTAACAAGGAGACCAGAGCTGCACAGTATCTAGCCTCACCATTGTACAAAAACTTACTTTTGCACTCTATTCCTCTTGCAATAAAGGGCCACACTAGTCACCTTCCTAATTACATGTACCTGCATGCCAGCCATTATTGGTAAACCACCCCAATCTCTGAACATTCATGAGCCTTATTCTGCTTTTCTATTCTTTTTAGAAAAATAGATAACCTTGTACACCATCTGCCATCAATTCACTCAGTCTATGGCCCTTTGCAGACATTGCACCTCATTCTCAATTTGCGTTGCCACTATCTTTGTATAATATTAAGGTTTACCTATAATACATTTCACTCTTCAAAATCAAAATACAAAATTGTTGAGGTATTAGCACCTATCCCTCTGGCCATCTGCCAGTTAGTTTGCCAAGCAGAAAGATCACCCTTTTATCCCTACTCAATATTTTATTAGTTGATCAATCCTTTACCCATTATGCTACCCAAAACACCCCATCTTGCACAGTAACCTTTCGTTATTAAATAACGACAGTGCAGTTGAAGTCCGTGGTCCTTCCCCTCGACTATCTCACCAGCTACACCCCATCTTGTGTACTGAGTAACTGTAACCAACATTAGCTTTCCCCACAAGAAGTTAGAGTTACCCCAGATTGCTCAGTAAAGATTCTCATGCAGTCCTATAGTCTGACAACCTCAAACATCAGTCCACCTTGATTACTGCTCCCACTTATACCCTGTTCATCTATTTTTCCATAAGCATTATTAGCATCACCCCCCCCCCCCATGCCTCTTTCTGAAACATTACACTGGCAAAAGTATTCAGTTAATGCAAAATAAATTAGTTTATTGATGCACAGTTCACTTCATGAAGGTACTTGGGTAAAGTAGGGGACAGGTGCAAGAGGGATTCCAGTACTTGAAATGGGAGCCAAGTGCCAAGCCTCAGTTATACCACTCATCAGCTAAACAGGAAAGTGCTCAGTGGAGGGTCACCAGGTTCATTTTTGGGAGGGGTCACCAATAAAGCGATCTTTAGTCACATGCACATCAAAACAGTGAAATTAATCTTTTTGTGTAGAGTGTTCTGGGGGCAGCCCGCAAGTATCGCTACAGTTCTGGCGCCAATATAGCACGCCCACAACTTCCCAACCAGTACGTCTTTGGAATGTGGGAGGAAACCAGAGCACCCGGAGGAAACCCACGCAGACACAGCGAGAATGTACAAACTCCTTACAGACAGCGGCGGGAATTGAACCTGGGTCACTGGCGCTGTAATAGAGTTACGCTAACCACTACCCTGTGCCAAGAATATCTGCAGTGACCTTATCTTAGTGACCCATTACAATCGGCACACAAGTTTAAAAATACCACCATATTTCATTTAAAAAGTTTATTATAAATGTTAAAGAAACAGGCCTTTATCACCTTAAACAGTAAGGTTATAAAATACTTTGTTAATAGCACTTTAAGATAATTGTGTGTGTGTGAAGCATACAAATAGCAACAAATGCTCAAAGTTTACAAAAGGAAAATATTAGATGTGGTTTTAAATACATGCATCATACGCATAATAATAGTGAGTGTATCACAGACGATCACCAAATACATTAGAAAACAGTGGACCCACAATATTAAGCTGAACACTAAATACTCGATAAATAATAGATGGACCTTAATCTCTCCCACCTCCCCCTGATAAAACATGGCATCTATTCAAGGTCCCACTTGCTTCAAACAATTGTTCAAACCTTAAACCATATTGGTTCTCCCATAGAACTCGTGCTCATTGAAATAATATACTGATGAGTTTAGTTGCACCATAACAGTAATAAAGAGGAACCAAGTGGTCAGGTGAGGATACCAGCTAGCAACAAGCATCCAGACACAGGGCAAGTAACTACTTGCACCAAAGTGGGGTCCTGCACCCACTGAAGGCTTTAAATTGGAGAACCTTTTGGGTGCAGCCAGAAGTTTTAATATCTCTTCTCTGAAGCAGATACATATCGGCAAATGTTTTTAATATTTTCCTCAAATGATCCTCCCCCCACCCCCCCCAAAACATAAATACAATTTAAAAGTTAAATTCATTGGCACTGAAAGTTCAGTAAGTGGAACAACTGCACAAAGTGGTCGAGACCATGAATGTCCATTTAAAAAGGAAGCCTAATAAGACAGGAACAGGACATTGTTGATAAGATTCAATGAAAGCAAAAGCTGGACAACTTGGAGTATAAACACCAAGAACCTGATGGATCAAACAGCACTTACAGCCCAAAAAAGGGCTATTATTTTGCTGTTTTGAAAGGCTCGGGCTCTCAGCTTAATGCATGTGAAACGGTTTAATTACGTGTGCTAATTTACAGAATTTCTCCAAGGCTGATTGGGTGAAAAAGGTGCCCACTTTCTTCAATTGTGCAAATGTGCATCATTTATTCCTCAAAAACATGCGCTAGGCTTTCAACCCATTAAGTGCTGGTTTGAACATCATTCCAGAGTATTCCTTTTGTTGTACCAAAACATCAGCTGAAGATGGAACAGGATAAACAACTGGACTGGTTACAGAACACACCTGACACTGAGCCGGACTATATCCCGAAACGCGACTGATCACTTGCTTGGATTGACCAAATCATTTCACGTACCCAGGATAGTTGAAACATTGACCCAGAACAAGACTTGCTGTACCTGCAGAAAATGTCAGCATTTGTTGCACAATGTGTTATTGCAGAAAGCTTGGATTATATGGGATAATCAATAGATCAGAGATCTGAGGGTAACTAAGGTTAGTCACTGTTGTAGAAAACACAGTAGCCACTTTGTGCATATTAAGTCTCCACAGATAAGGTCATTTCTGTCATGGTGGGGGCAGTACAGTATCCACAGAAATCTAATATTCTAGTGACAATACTTTCTTATTCAAAGCACCAGGGTAGGCCAATTGCTTATTTTCCTCAAATTAGTTTTAATCCCCAGTCTTCAAGATCAACTGATATCAATAGTCTAAACACAGCAAGACACTGCCCTGTGTACTGCCAGCTCAACTTTTAAAAATTAGATTGGATTTTAGATGAAACAAGACAAAAAAAGATACAAGATTGCAGCATCACCAAGTTTTTGTCAGAGATAGTATTTCAGTATGTTGTCGTCACCAAAGTAGGATTTTGCCCTTCTCTCCTGAAAGCCTAGCATCGAATAGCTGAGCTGTTTTGCTTGCATTCAACAAAGCCCAGTGGGCAGGCTGTTTGACTGCAGAGAAGCAACATCACTAATGTCCAAATGAGTGCAATCAGGAGAGTTGTTAGATAGTTGGAGGGTACCCAGATTTTTCTCTTGGCAAAGGATGTTGATACAAACTATGAGCTTGGTTAACTCCACACAGATCAGAAATCAATCTAGTAAACCTCCATTCTCTCTAGATGAGTGCAGGGTCGGGAATGGGAGGTGTGAAATCTCGATGCTCTTTTCCAAAACCGAACACTCATTTTAATGTTACTATTTTCCCAATACTGGACAGTTGGCACTTTATC
Source organism: Rhina ancylostomus (assembly GCA_030265395.1). NCBI lineage: Eukaryota > Metazoa > Chordata > Chondrichthyes > Rhinopristiformes > Rhinidae > Rhina > Rhina ancylostomus. The sequence continues at coordinate 3,871,346 of JARFYF010000057.1, read as the reverse complement.
CCACATTAACAGATGAGTTTAAGATGTACCCATGTTGAGCTGCACATTTTTGATGTTTTCTAGAAATGCACTATGTATTAAAAACTGGTTATGGTCAATGGATAAACAAGCAAAACACTCAGAAGGTGCATTTAGTGCTCCGCTGAATGAACAGGGATTTTCCAATGTGCGACACGAGACCAAGACTCAATGTGCATACAATAAACATCTGGAGTAACCCTTCATGTTCATTTTGTCCACAACCATCAAGATTCAAGTCTTAAAACAAAGTTGGTTTGCACATGGAATGTACAATGATTTAGCTCACTGAATAAGTTAATGTTTTGCTAAATATATTCTAGGATGGGGAAAGCAAACCCAGACATTTTGACTATATACCAGAATCTACAGTTAATGAAGTGTTTGTATTGATCAAAGCAAAATGACAAGGCCAAGGTGACATCAGAAACAATGCAGATCACTCCTGAACACAACTGGACTAGAGTTGCAATACAAAATCTGCTTAATGCAAAAAAGTTACATGATCAAAATGGACCTATCACCACAGCGTATAGTATTCAATTACTCAAGGAACATTTTACTATTTCCACAGTTTGGCATCCAAGTGCCTTTTACTCACAGTCCAGGAATAGTTAATGCTTCTGAATATTCTTCTCCATAAATTAAACCCATTAACAAAACTAATTTCCTAACTTCAAATGCTTTGACATTTTTTTTGTGTTTATTATTGCATGGAACATAATGCACTAATGTGCAAACTGGACATTTAAACATAAGGACCAGATCAAAATAAAGTTTCACTACATTGGAGTTCTTTACATCACAAATTATAAATATAGATTTAACTTGTTTATAATAAAGCTCAAAAGGAAATAAAGTTAATGCTGTATTAACTGTAAGACAATATTGCTGTACAAAAATAGGAATGCAAAAAACCCAGTGATATACTTCAGCCACAAATATTACAAGGAGAGGGGGAAGGGGGCACAGCCAATGTTACTCACAGCAGTTTTAGAAAAATGAATACAGTACCACTGACTGCAGTGGTCCCTCTAGTGCATGGCACATTGAAATCTCAGGTAATTACAATGATTTTTAGCTCACAGAATAAGTTAATATTTTGCAGGTAATTCTTTCCTGTAATAACTTGCACAGTTACCATTCAATACAACCTTCAAACTGTTTAGTAAGAACCGCGCCACAAACTGCACTGGTGGAAAAAAAAGTTTATATTTGGGGGTTATCCCTTTCACACTCAGGAGGGACAACACTGTACTCAAACTAATGACACTCATTATATTTGTATCCTGAAGATGTATTTGCATTTACCTGGTTTGGCAGATGGGAGGGGAAGTTGAAGGATTGAGGGGCTGGTGTAACAACAATTGAATCCGAGATCACGCAAGGTGTTGGGGAACTCCATGATATACATGAAGAATTAGAAATCCGCAATTAAGCAATGGATGCCTTATTAGAAGATACGATGTTTTAATCGACTTAAATAAGAAGGGGACCATTGAAATTGTTCAGAGACCTCAGCAGTCATTTTGCGAGAGGTAGAGTCAGGTTCAACAACCAGTGGAATGCTGATTTTATAGGACAAATGAGGGCCCTTTTTTAAACTTGAAATCAGACATCCACATTAGTTTGACATGTAACAGTTCAAAATACCATTATGGGGCATTTTGGCTCCATTTGAGCCTGGTACCACACCACTGCCAGTTCTGCCACGGGACTCCTGCTAGCAGAAAGGTAGTTGGCCTGTCCCCACACACATGAAACATCAACTCTGCAATGCAAACTGAAGATTGTTCATAACCATGTAAACATTTAACAAACATAAGATGCCTTGGTGTAGCAATTAACAAATCATTTCACAAGTTAGATTTAAATGACACCTTTCATCTCATTCTTCCTGAATACTAATTATGTCAATGTCATAGCACCCAAGTTCAGTAGATCTACCTACTGGCAACAAAAGTGGTCCATGCCAGCTAAATAAACTCAATGTCAGATTGTCTCAAAGGAAATGAGAGAGCACTGCCCATTGGACTCTAGAATTGGACCCAAACTTGCAGTTTAAGACAGAAGCAGCACGAGATTCACCCCAAAACCCATCATCTCTTTACTGCAAAGAACAAGGCAGGGTGCTCAGAAAATTTAAATTTCTATTCGCACATCTGTGCTGTCCTCCCACATCCAGGATACACTGATCTGCCAGAGTTAGCAATAAGTGAGAATTACGAACAATTTACTCCCCCTACTGAAGCAGTGAAGCAAAAGCCAGTGTGTAAAACAAGGGAATGCTCTTCGAAAACCAAAAGAAATTGGTCTTTAGCTTCATTAAACACTACTGTAATCATTAATGCAAATCAAGCATCTAAGTTCCCGAAGAGTGCTTTTTCTCCAGTGAATGTCAACTCATGCAAATAGGAAATTGTCTCATCTGGTTTCATATGTAACCATTTTAGACTGATTATAACAATCTCTTCACAAGACTCAGACCTGACAGCAACCCAATCACCCACTTAGATTAACTCTTGATAGACATAGACACAGCCATATTCCCTTCAAAAGATCCAAAATAATTTTAGAAGTAAA
>JARFYF010000057.1:3857670-3868645 GCA_030265395.1 Rhina ancylostomus | reverse complement strand
CCTTTTATTCTGAGGCTGTGCCCTCTGGTCCTGGACTCTCCCACTACTGGAAACATCCTCTCCACGTCCACTCTATCCAGGCCTTCCAATATTCGGTAGGTTATAGGACAAGTTTGTGTGCATTCAAATGATCAGATTCAGTCCAAGTTACTAGGAGCATGGGATCTCGAGTTTGATCTCTCACGTAAGACATTGATGAAGGTGCCTCTAAAAACTCCAAGGAATTTTGTCCAAAACAGAACACCTTTCTGAACAAATCAATGCCCTCCCTGCCATCCCCAGTACAGAGGTGTGAAATAAAGCATGGCCATGTCCTCTAGAGTTATGATGGCAAATAGTGATGGGAAATGAATGGGGCCCACTGGAGGTACACAACTACACGTGTAACAAAGGCAATGCCAATAGCAGCATGCGCAGCTGTGATTGAGAATCCACTGACAGGACATTATCCTCATGGGATTCAAGGTGAGATTTAATTTACATTTATCAATAAACCCCTGAAGACTAGAAATAAAGATCAAATCCAGTCTGAAAACACTCGGGTTTGTGAACTGTGGCTGAAGCCAACTTCCAGCTTGGCAGAGTTCCAGATCATGGACTGGCTCAGGAGGTTCACATTTTCCCCACTGGAATGGCACCTAGCGCATTCCTCCATGTCGGCCATCATTACCAATCCCTCCTTGCATTCCCTCCTGCTCTACAGACTTCAGGAGTTCTTCAACCCACTTCAGTTCTGCAGTTAATGCATCGTATCGGTTCTCTAGTTTAGTATATTTCCGCTTTAGGATGTTGGTGGACAGCATGGTCGATTTGACTTCATCGTGCGCCTGCTTCCTCAAGCTTTCTGTTTTGCGCAACTCATTTTTAATGTGCCCAAGGTCCTGGCTGATGCTTTCATTCTCTTCTTTATACCATGATTCCTTTTCATCGTAAATGGAAACAAGGGCATCAATGTCCTCCTTGAAGGACTTCTTGTTTCTCACCAGCTCCTGAATGCTTTCTTCTACTGCAGTGATTTCTTCTAGGACTTTGGAGAATCTCTCAAAGTTGACATAGGTGTTGTTTGGAGGCATGCTGGAATGCGATTTGATTGTGTACTCCTTGAGGCGCGTTGTCTTCAATCTACGACGTTCTGGCTTCTTGCCATTATCCTCACGCCTCACATTCCTTCTCTTGATCACCTTTAGAGGGGTGAAGAGGAATAAGATGTTAGGTTGGCCACTTCAGTATTAATCAAGTTCTGCCCTGCTGCAGATAATGGAACTGAGCCCACCTTGCAGGCATTGCATACATGCACATTTCTAAACTTCACCATGCTGGCCAGCCTCCCATCTTGTATCCTGTACAAACAGCCTCAGCTACCTATATATCAACTAACTTTGTTCTTGCTGATCTACTCTGGCCTCAAGTTCCTCAATTTTAAACCTTCATCCTCATTTTCAAATCTCTAGGGCCCCTTCAAGTTTTCAAGATTGACCGCCAACATTTTTGATTTTTATCTCGTAGTGTACCGAGTACTTAAATTCTGGAATGTTCTCTATACTAATTAACTCTTAACACTTTGCTCCTTTAACACCCTCAAAATTTTGGCCAACTGCAAAAAATCTTCATGACATATAACGAAACACTTATGGAAGATTTACCATACCAAAGGAAAAAATTACATACAAACTGTTGGCATGTTGTAGTACTGTACTGACACTACTAGATAGTGTTCCAATCACATTGCTTGAACACTACTACAGGCAGGGTAAAGGTGTTGTCATTTAGCACCACCCTTTCATGGCTGCTTAGCAACAGTGCAACCAAGTAGGCTGCCTTCCCCACAGAAAGTTAAAGGGTAATCACTGGACCTCTACGACAGAAGCACAAAATAAAAGGATTACCTTAATCCATGGATGCTCAAGACTATCACCGATGGTCATTCTTTTTCTGAAAGGCAAAAGATATGAAATTACAGGTCCCCACATTCCCCCTACTTTACATCAGAGGCTGTGTATCATGGTTTCTTCCCCCAGTCAGATGGAGGTTGTCAGACTGTGGTAAAGAGGGACAGAATCACTGTTGCTGCTAATCTCAGTCCATCAGCTTAAACCCCAGACCACCAACTTAGTTTACAAGCAATGTCATATTAAAGCAAATTAAGCATTATAAACATCAACAGCTCAAGTATCCAATCACCTGTGAAGCGCAAAGGGAGAAGTTTGGAGGTGACAAGTTTATTCCAGATGCACATCTCCCAAGAACTGACAAAGACAATTTTAAGTAAAAGATCTTAAATCACAAAATAAAATCTAACCGATAAATCAACGCGTTCTCTGCTCATTAGTGGCACATTTGATTTTTGCATCTAATTTGGTAAAGGCTTTTCTTACTTGGGGTCTTTCACCAGAAGCCTGCGGATGAAGTCCTTCGCCAGTTCACTAGTGTTACTGAAATACTCTTCATCAAAGTCGTAGTTCACAGCAGAAATGTTTGTCAGGGTTTCTTGTTTAGTTTCACCGAGGAATGGAGAAGCACCACTCAAACTGGAAATTGGGGGGAAGAATTGTATTTAATACCAGCACATCATTCCATCAGCTGACTCTTCTGAAGAAGGGAAAGTACAACTTTGAACCATAAAGTCAACAAATTTAAAAGTATAGCAGGAATGTGTCAGATCCATTGCTAATTTGCAAGGAAAATCGGGAATTAAGTTTCTGGTAAAGCTTGCATAAATCTGAATCATACACCATGCCAAAGTAAAGATCAATGGAGTAAATATAACATTGGCAGCATTAGCTTACTTCACTTTGAAGGGAGGAAGAGACAGGTAAATACTTAAACTATTTTATGCCAAGCAGTTAAAAAATATTAACCATCGAAAGCAGGACATTGTGAAAAATTACATGGAAGTTACTTTGATTCAGTTATATGGAGGATTGGCAGGAGAACCCAAGATAGTTTTCCTACAGAACAGAGATGATTAAGGGAAGGTAATAGGAAAATATTTAATGTCCAAAATTATGTCTTTGTAAGAGTATAACAGGAAAAAAGGATTAGTAACTAGAAAATATTTAGTTAACCTAGTCAATAAAATATCCAGGGCAGATGAAAAACATTAGGCAGTTGCTTTCAGATTTTATAATCAGGCCCAAGCCAATTCTGTATAAAAGTCCTCAACTAACAATATCTACAATACAGCATCCTTACAGTTAAGGTGTAGAACTCCACAGATGACACATTCAACTGCGCAAGTTTCACATTTCCCCAAAGCTAAATGAGCATTTTCTGGCTGAACAGAATGAACACCAGGTCCTTGAGAATGCAAATACAACCTGCATCAAGAAAGTGCTGCTGAAATGGACGAGATATATCATGAGAATGGAAGGCCATCACTTCCCAAAACAAACACAAGGGGAGCAGAGAGAAAAGGATTGCCCAAACAAGCACTTCAAACAATTTGAAAAGCAGTCTTCAGCAGTGCAGTGTCAACCAGAACTGTTCAGGACCAGACTTGCTTGCAATCTTTGACAAACTCAGCATGTAATTGTTTTGAGCAAAGTCAAAAGTACAGCTCCCAAGCTGCATGTGAAAGGGGGTCAGCAGCGAAATTTCAAACACCAGCCACAGCGAGACTATCCATATATTTAGGGTATGGACTTCAGTCATAAAGCTACAAATCCAACTCTTCAAACTATAGTAACAATGTGTACCAAGAATACCTGGGCTCCAGAGTTTTAAAAGGGTGAGAGTAAAGAAATAGAATTGTATTCTGTGGAATTTAGAACATTAAAGGACAATTGAAAATCTTAGAATACTCAGGGCAAGGAAATCAAACTATTGCTGCTTTGTCTTGGGAGGGGGCAAAACCTGAAGAGCCAGGCCTTTCAGGAGCAAAGTTAGAAAACACAGGGTGGTAGAAATTTAGAACACTGTCACAAATGGCAATTTATGCTTGATCCACTGTTTTAAATGAGGGAATGATTGACATCTGATCACCAATAGTTATCAAAAGGATACCAGGAAAAGGCACGAATCTAGAGTCAGGTCACAGATCTACCATGATCTCATTAAATGACAGGGCAGGTTAAATAGCCTTTTCTTATTTCTATAATCTTAAGTACCATTTTTTCTGGTGGTCTGTCTTTGATTAGGACCTTTAAAGTACTGGCCTGACATCTGATTGGAAAGGTTCACATGTGATGAGCATGAAGTTAGAGACCAGGAACAGAGGGATTTAAAATGGAGCAACCATAGTTTGCAAATAGAGTTGACAGGTGAGGGACAGAATGCTGGAGTGGTTAAAAAGGGAAGTAACCAAGAAAATGAACCACTTACATTGTCATTTGATCCTTCTCATCTGCATTTCAGTCATACAGCATAGAAATACGCCATTCAGCCAAGTCTATACCAACCATCAAGTACCTATCTAAGTCAATCCCAGTTACAAGCACTTGGTTCACCCTCTATGCATTACTAATTCGACTACTCATCCAGATGCTTCAATGTTGAAAGTACCTGCCTCCTTCTCAGGCAGGATCTTCCAGATTGCAACCACTTGCTGGATGAAAAAATTCCACAGATCCTCTTACCCCATACCTCAAGTCTATGGTGTCTAGTATTAGACATCCCTGCCAAGGAAAAGGTTTATGCTCTATACCCCATCTTTGCATCGAGTGCCCCCTCAGCCTCCACTGTTACAAGGAAAACAGACCCAGCCTCCCCGGTCTTTCCTCACAACTGAATGCTCCATCCTCAGCAACTTACTGGTGAACTTCCTCTGCACCCTCTCTAGTGCAATCACATTCCTTTCAATAGTGTAGTGACGAGAACCACACACAATATTCCACCTGTGGCCCAATTTCTTTTTAAGTAAATGTTGTGCAAAGATCTCCCTGAACTTGTATTCTACTCCTTGCTAATGAAGGCAAACATCCTATATGCATTTTTCATCACTACCTACTCGTGTTGCCACCTTTATTCCTCAATACTCCAAGAGGCCCTACCCTTCATGGTTCCCATCATACCTTGATTAGATGAAAAGTCACCACCTCACATTTACTAGGATTAAATTCCATCTGCCATTGTCCTACCCAATTTAGCAGTTGATCAATAGTATTCTGTAGCCCAAGATTACCGTCATCACTATCAATGCCAATTTTCATGTCATCTGCAAACTTATCACATCTCACATCCAAGTTCTTAATGTACATAACAAATTGTAAAGGTCCCAGAACTGATCCCTGTTGGAAGCCTATGACCAGCAATGTACAATCACAAAAGCAGCCCTCCACCATCACCCTCCCATTACCAAACCAACGTCGGATCCAATTTGCCTTGGATGCCCTGGGCTCCAACCTTTGGAACCAGCATTCCATTTGAGACCTTGTCACAGTTTTACTGAAGTCCACATAAAACCACACTGCCCTTATGTTTAATTCTCTTCAAAAAGCTCAAATTGGTCACACAGGATCTCCCACCAAATCTGTGCCAGCTATTGCTGATCAGTCCTTGCCATTTAAATGTCCCCATTTGTTTGGAGCAGCTGCTTCTCAACCATTTGCAGGGACGTGGGCGTTTGCTTCAAGATTACACCACAACCCACTAGTAATGAGGCAAAGTTGGGCCAAATACCTGTTCAATTACTTAACACCTTAGTGACCTAATGAACCAAAATAACCCACTTAACATTAACCAAAGTGTCCCAATAATGATTTCTGGTTTGTATTGAGTTAAACAACCTAAAACAAGGTTAACAGGGCACTACAATTGGCTTCTACAGCTTCAGGTAGAAAGTTAAACAAAACCATCTACATTCCTCAGACCTTTAGCTTGTAACCAGCGATTCTCATAGGAAAGTGCGCATAGTGGATTAGATATGACTATGATCATCCAGGGTCACATGAAAGAAAGGAAAAGGGAGAATGGGAGCAGAGAAAGAGCAGAAGAACAAATTCACATTAAATAGAAGCCTATGACGTTGGCATTAGATACAAGACTGCAAAGAGGGTGGAAAAAGATGAACAAAAACACGGTACAAAATCAAGTTACCAAGGGTACATGCTATTGAGCTGCAATCAAGAATTCCAAAAATTATGCAATGATCTCAACTGACAATTAATTGCCTGTAGGAAAATACTTCTGCAAAACCAAACAGGAGTTGTGGATCAAGTCACGCTATGCTCTTTACGAGTTGAGGCATAAAACAACAGCACTGATATACTTACAGAATGTAAGTGATAACGCCAATGCTCCTGCAGCAAAGGAAAAGGATATCGGTCAGCTTTAGAATATTCTGCATAAATCTCAATACATGTAGAATCAGCAATAGGTTGAGTGATATGCTAGGTTACTTTAAGAAAAATAAAAGCAAATAAGCTTGTGTACTGTACAGATAGCATCAAAAAGTGATAGTATCAATTTAGCAGAGCAACAAAATGAGACAAGAGGGTTAATTTAATGCGAGAAAGGATGCTTAAACTGTGGCAAAGATGTTAAAACAACTTTTCACTATAAAGTTGACCAAGGTTTGTCAACCTATTTCTGAAATTCTTATGCCCATTAGTTTAAAAATATAGATTACAATAGTGCAATGCAGAACATCTTCAGAAGTGCTCTCATTCTTGTAAACTATTGAAGGATGGCACAGTTGAAACCCAAGGACATGGGTTGACCCAGCAATGTCTCAGAGCTGGATACCCTGCTGAGACACTACTTCCAACAAACAATTAGTTGAAACAGCCAGTACCCATGGATCTGTATTACAGCATACATTGATCCCTTCAGTAAAGCAAATACAGAAGGGTAGAAGAGTAAAGGATATGCTTATTTTAAAAAAATGGTTTCATTACCAGCATGGAATGAACTTACCACATGTCTGCTTCTAAAGCCAAAGGTTCATAATTGACTATTTCAGGAGCTAGAAAGAAAAAGGATGCTCAATAAGCTGTTACTTATCAAGAAACTGTGCTACAATGACAGGAAGGGGAGCAGGGAGAAACAAATAGTGAAAATTGTACGGTTGGTAACCACTAAACAAAGTGTTCCCTCAAAAATGCACACCATTAATATGGTCACTGAACTTGGACTGATGAAGAGTTCTGTTTTTCCATCCTCCCTATAAAAAGCAAAGAATATTTCAGACATCAAAATTGGGATGTCTCAATATATAGTTAATGGGCAATTACAATCATGATGAACACTTAAAACTGATTTGTAGATAAAGGCAGGAATTCAATTGGATTAATGGGAAAAAAGATAAAAGCCAACTGCACTCTTGATCTGATTAAAAGTCAAAAACAAATCTGGATAAAACCAACGCTCAAAGACTAAGTCAAACCTGCTCACATACATTGGTCGAGATATTCCTTCTCAAAGCCAAAAAAAGTGTGCAATTGAAAATGGGCTTATCTCAAAGATCAAAACCTCATCTGTTTCCAGGCCTTTAAGCACCTGGCAGGAAATTCACTTTCCGCCAGGACTTGTGTTAGCTCTTGAAACATTCCTGATGCAAGACTCTCCTCAAAAGGATAATAGTTTATTGCTCAGTATTCATCTCTCACTGGTCTGAAAAATAAGTTGTTCTTTATTCACAGAATTAGCATTTACTACCACTGCTTCACATGAAACTGTGCTATTCAGGGGCCCACAGTAAAAACTGTACTCTTTGACAGGCTGTGCCAAAGGATTCTGCAGCCTCACTGGTTACTCAGTATATTGACTAGTTAACAAAATCTTCCTTGCATCTTCAGTAACTCTCCTGTTCTCATTTTAATAGCTTAAAAAACCTCAAACCACGAATAAGTATACTGACCAACAAACTCAGGGGTTCCAAAGATGTTCTTAAATTCATTCCCATCCTCAATTTTATGTGCAATACCAAAATCGATCAGCTTGATGCGGGGATTGGGAACATTTTTGTCCAGAAGCATAATATTCTCAGGCTGGAAAAGATTAAAAACAGTTAAGATAAAAGAAATTGTACATAGAGTACAAAACTTTGAAAGCAAATTTTTTTACTTGATAATGCAAGTTGGGACCAGTTCCAACGTGCTACCAGGTTAATAAATACATTATAATGACATTTTCCTTTCATCTATCTGAAACCCTGATTCTTCAAGTAATTTCAAAACCTTAAAAGACGAGTCTTAATATACAGCTTCACCAACACAATGATGCACAGCCAGATTTAAGGCATGAATTAAGTTGGCAACTAACCAGTTTTCAAAACCTCCCGATGGTTTTAAAACGGGCAATATGTCCTTTGCCAGGATTTAACATATGGCTTGCTCTCCTCTAATCTCACTCATTACCAACTTCTTGTGTTCACTTAACCCCATTTTCAATGCACACGTGCAAAATCATAACAAATTTACTGCTGGCAATGATTATGGTACCATTTTCTTGGGTAATCCTATTGTAGAAAGGACGACGAAACCTTAGTGCACGGGATGTTAACACCACTTCCACTACAGCAGAGAAGGCAGTGGATTTAATGGTGCTTTTACAATTATGAAATTTTGATCTTGAATGGAGAAATACCATCTCATTAATGAGTCAATGATACAGACAAATAGGACTAGGCCACAGCCCCTTAGGCTGCAAGACTATAAGTGATCAACCTTTGGTCTCAGCTCTAATTTCCTGCCTGACCCCCATACCCTCAATTGTCCAGTTTTCCTAAAAGATCTTTTTCAACATTAAATGCATTTAACGATGGGGCCCAGAGCTCTATGGAGTACTGAATTCCATAGATTCAGTCCTAAGATATTCCTTCCAATAGGTTCTAAATGATTGTCGAGGGTAGCCACAAGGCAGCCTGTAAATTACTCCATTTTCCTCACCTCCTACCCCAGATCCTTTCTCATTCCTGACCTAATGTCATCCTTCATTTTCATAACTCCCCTCCTGACATTCCCCCACTCCAAATCAACACTTTCCCATTCTACCTCTTTCCAAAACGTCAAGTGGCATAAGTATTCAGTTTGCAGCTTTGGATCATCTTCCAAAGGTTTTTGGAATGCTGTTTGATTGAACCCATCTATACTTATGCATCCAATTCAAATATTGTGTTGTTAGAAGCTTTATTTCCCCCACCGACCTCAACTGTCACTGCATTATCATTATGTCCACAGCATCTTCTGCTTATCATTAGTTATATTGCAACTACCATTATCCTTCTTTGCTAAATGTCAATACTTCCCTCAAGCTGAAATGGCACCATCCAACCCACTCAATTATTTTGTATTAACATCTATTGTCTTAACTTCTCCAACTTGCCAGGGCATTCAGCACAGCCTGATCAGAAACAGGTGCAGGCCACGAGATCTCTCAAGCCTGCTTTACCATTCAACAAGAACTTCTACCAACCTTCTACCTCAACCCAACGTCCCTCTACTCCAGTTCTGAATGCAACCCATAATGAAACTGCCACAGCACTACAGGGTAGAGAATCTTAAAGATCTGCCACCCTTAGATATTTCTCATCCGACACCTAGGGCTTATCCCATACTGACAGTAGGTCTACATTCCTCAGCCAGGGGAAAATATCCTCCCCACTTCCACCCAGTTGAACCTTCCAGTAATCTTTGTTCTCTGGAGTTTAGAGGAATGAAAAGTGGCCTTGCCAAGACAAACCTACTCAATCTCTCCTCTTGTAACACACATGCCAACCCAGGAACTAGTCTGGCGAATCTTTGCTGCATTCCCTTCTAGGAAGTACCCTCTTAGAAAAGGAGACTAAAAATTGTACACTGAACTCTAGTTATGGTCCAAGGCATTGCAATTATAATAATGTCTTCAGTATGTTACCAAAGAATCTTGCAAATTTCTACAGGTGTATGGTGGAGAGCATTCTGACTGGTTGCATCACCACCTGGTACAGAGGCTCCAATGCGCAGGATTGCAAGAGGCTGCAGAGGGTTGTTGACTCAGCCAGCTCCATCATGGGCACATCCCTCCCAGTCATCAAGGACATCTCCAAGAGGCTGTGCCTCAAAGGGACAGCAGCCATCACCAAGGACCCTCACCATCTGGGACATACCCTCTTCACATTACCACCATCAGGGAGGTGGTACAGGAGCCCGAAGTCCCATACTCAACATTTTAGGAACAGCTTCTTCCCCTTTGCTATCAGATTTCTGAACAGCTCATGAACATTATGTCATTATTCTTTTTTGCTTTTTTTTGTAACTGATAGTAAGTTTTTTTTATGTCTTGCATTGTACTGCTCCCACAAATCAAATTTCATGTCAATAATAATAAACCCGATTCTGATAACTCAACCCCTTGCAATAAAAGCCAACGTACAATCTTTCCTTGACTGAACAGTATTCTTTCCCTGACAACTCCTACTGCATTCCTTTCTACTCCTCACTTGAATTATTTTCTGTACATTGATGCCTTAGATCAGTTCTTGCACCCTACAGGAAGCAAGTACCCATTACCTGTTGAACCAGCTCATAGGCTTGAATTGCAGCATTCAGGATCCTCGCACCTGCCCTACAGTCATATCCACCTGCCCACGACAACAGCCCAGATCAAGGCTGCTGCTGGCATCCTGGATCACAATGTTCAGCCCTTTCCCTGATGCACTGTATGCCTACAGCTCAGATCTAGTTCACAATCCTGAGCTTCAGTTTCTCACAAGACAAATAAGATTCAGCAAATCCTATATATTGCAGCTACGGGAGGAGGAAGGCAGATTTTGTTTCTGACAAAAAACATCTGATAAGTGGGAGGCATTTAAAAGCGAGATAGTAAGAGTTTACATTTAAGAGTTTAGGCTGGAGATTTAAGGAAGGGATATGCTGATATTTTGGAGTGCATCTGTAGCAGAAGAAAAATGTTAGACATATTGGAGCACATTAGGATGGATAAATGGAGGTAACCAAGGAGACTGATGAAGGTAGGGTGGTAGACGTTGGTCTACGCAATCTTGAATAAGGCTTATGACAAGGTCCCATGTGGTAGGTTGGTCCAGAAGGTTAAGACA
>JARFYF010000057.1:3844865-3855275 GCA_030265395.1 Rhina ancylostomus | reverse complement strand
AGAGAAGGTTTAAGGTGACGTGAAGTGATGCACTTTGGGTAGTTAAACCAGGCTAGAACACAACTGGCAGGGCCCTGGGAGTGTTGTTGAAGAGAGAGACTTGGGCATACAATATTCTCCCAAAACTCCCCCCAAAACTGGTGACACAGGTAGACAAGATGGGGGTGGTAGCGTACGGCATCCTTGCCTTCATCAGCTGAGACACAGAGTACAAGAGCTGGAATGCCATGTTACAGTTGTACAAAATGTTGGTTCAACCACACGGAGTATTGTGTGTAGTTCTGGTCACCACACTATAGGAAGGAGGTGATTAAGCTGGGAGGGTGCAGAAAAGATTCACAATGTTGTGCAGACTGGAGAGCTTGGAGTTATCTACATCCAGTTCTAATTATGTAGTTTATAAGCCAATAGAAAATATCTATTGGAACTGCTTCTTTAAGATATCTAATCCAACTTGCTCATCTCATTTACCTGTGATGGCTAATTGCTACTGCTTTCTAACAATAACATAGTCCAAAAAGTTAGGAGGATTGGATAGCAACAGGAAACTGCTGACACATTGCACAGGATGGCCAGTTTCATCTTTGAACATTCTAGGAAAGATTCCTTGATAAAAATTAATCTGCAGATGATTTTTCAAAAACAGAATGTTTAGATTATTAGATATCCACAGGCACACCAATATTATAATATGGGGCAAACCAAAATGGAACAAAAGATGTGGTTCAAAAGTAAAATACCACAGATGCTGAAAATCTGAAATCAAAACAGAAAATATTCCAAATTCATATCGGTAGAGAACCAGACAATTAAAATTTCCAATTGATGAATTTTCCTCTGAAATGGAAAAATTAGAAATGAATCAAGTTGCAGAGAAAGAAGAGCAGGGGGAGTAAAAGGAAACTCTTATAGGGAGGGGACCAAACAAGATAGAATGACACAGGTAGGGACAGTGACAACTGAAATAGGCAGATCAGGCAGTGAATAACCAGAGTTTGAGTGAATAAGAGGAAATGAATGAAACTAAAATCAGAGAACAATGCAACTGGAAATGAGATAATGGATTGGTTGATTATGTGAAATATGCTGTCCTAAAGGCTGTAATGTGCTGAGTCAAAGTCTGGCTCCTTGAGTTTGCTTTGAGCTGCGATGGAAGACAACATCTGAATGGGATGGGGAATTTAAGTGACAGGCAACTGAAAGATCAGGATCACCCTTGTAGAAGGTGTTCAACTGAAAAGCAAAGTTGCACTTTAAAAGCCAAATGACTATCGCCAAATCATTTACATAAAACTCACACATCCTTCGGTGTCAGAGCCACAGAAACTGTACCTTTAGATCAAAATGAGCAATCTTCTTCGAGTGCAGGTAGTGCACTCCATCCAAAATCTGTTTCAGAAATTCAGTTGCCTCCTCCTCAGTCAACGATTCTTTCTCAGCCAGGAAATCAAAAAGCTCCCCTCCTGACACCAGCTCAAGGATGAGGATAACATCCGTCTTGTTCTCAAATATATCGTGCAGAGTGATGATGTTTGGGTGCTGGATTTCCCTCAGAATGTTCACTTCCCGCTCAATCTCCTCAAGGCTCACCCCTCGGCGACTGGAAGACAGGCGGCGCTTCTTGATGAACTTGGCCGCGTACTCATTGTTGGTGCTTTTCTCACGGCATTTCTTCACAATGGCAAACTGACCACTAAAGGGAACAAAGTGGTGGTGATTAAGCTGCAAAGGATAGAGTATCATAATGTTCAACTAGGAGAAAGACCAGAAATACACAACAGGCATATCAACACCTGCAACAGAAGTGGGCGAGTTTTCCCCCAGTCAAAGGATGCAGAATTTGCAACTAGAATTCCCATTTGTCACATGCTGCTAATTCTAGACCAAAATTTCAAAAGTCAAGTTTGTTGAGACAGATGGAAGCTTAAGACTGACACAGGGAGAAGGTGCAAATGCCACAAAGACAGTACCCTAGGTGAAGTTTGAACCCAGGTCTCTGGCACTAAGGCAGCAGCTCTACTAGGGGTAGCGATGTGGTAAGGGGTACTTGCACTTATGACTTGTGTTTGGAGGTAGAATTTGAGAGTCAGGTGTCGAGTTACACAAGCAGAATACGCAGCATTTAATTTACTCGTCAGTAACATCCAAATCCCAGAAATAAGACCAACATTTATTGCCCATTCCTAATTATCGTCCAGTAGCTGGCAGTGAGCTGCCTTCAACCACTGCAATCCTTCTGGTGAAAATAACCTACATTGTAGGTAGGGCATTTCACGACTTGGACCAAGCAACAATGAAAGGACTGATATTTCCAAGCCAGTGTGCTACTTGGAGGAAAACCTGCAGGTGGTGGTGATTTTATTTGGTCAGAACAGTACAACTAAGTGCCCTACTTAAATGATATTGCAGATCCCACACCTCACTGACATTGGGCCAGATCACATGCTCCAGGATCTCTGGGGTTACCTCTTCATTAGCATTTGCAAATTAACATTTAACAGAAAGTAAATACAAAACTTTAGTTCTCGCCAGTCTACAATTCAGCCACAATTCTTTTTGAAGCTCATCCTGCAATTTAAGTAGGACCATATTGTTGATTCATTTCAGAAGGCCATTAAGGGTTACAGTTCTATGTCTGGAGTCACATTGACCAGGTATGGACAGTGGATTTCTTTCCTAGAAGAAATATTAATGAACTCAAAAGGGACTTAATAATATGGTGCTTTCACGGTTACCTTTCCTGATACCAGCCTTTTAAACCCAGGTGAGCAATATTAAAATTTTCCATCTGCTGTGGTGAGATGTGAACTTTAGTTTCTGAAGCATTTGTCCAGGCTACTCCAGACACTGAAGGACAATACTACTGTTTCATTGCCCGTAAATGACTACAGTATTCCAAGCATAACCCAACCATATTTTGCCCATTCATTAGATACAAAGGCTAGCATTCCAACAATTATTATAACTAAACCAGATCTACTATTCCAAGGGCTAAATTAGACGTCCTTCTACACACCCATGCTGAAAACTATTTGCCTTGGTTATCTCCCATTTTATTTAATCCATTATCAATGTTTATGCCTTCATGTGCAGTGCTTCTGAATAATTTGGGTTGTTAACATGCTGAAATAGCTTAAAGCCTTCACAAAAATATTTAAAATGTAGTGACAGAACAGATTACAGATAAATGAATTCACCTTTTCAAAAATTATTTTAAAGAGAAAAACAGATGGCCTTTCACAGCAATTCACCCAAGAAGACAAGAGAAACAAAATTCCATAACTTATTTCATTAGTCAACTACATATCAAAACTGGAAAAAACAGGAATGTAACACACATCTGTACCACTTTGGTCATTAAAAATATTTATACTTTCATCTACATCCCAGCCAAATATCGATAAGTTCTTAATGTTGAAATGACCCAACATGTTTTATCACTGCATGAAACCCATTAATACACCCTGCCATATGGGGAAGCTAATCAGTCTTTGTTGAAAATATTGGTCGCCCACCAGAACAGTAGCTTCAAAGCAATTTTTGGACTGGTCACAGGACAGTAGAAAATGGGTTGCCACAATTAATTTTACGTATGACTCCACTATGCAAAGAGGGTGACTGCCTGCTGTGTAATACCTCAGCTGCTGTTCTAATCGCACTCTGTTCACACAGCTCTACTGTGTGATTTTAAACCCATCAGTGCATGCAAGCATCATACATTTAATGGAAGCAGTTTGAAGGCTGGTTCCATTTACTTCAATGGTTTGATAACTACAATTAGATTTACAGTTAGCTGATTATTCATTGTGTGGGTGAAAAATTAATTAAGAGGGTCACCCAAGAGTTTAAAAACCAGTACACTAAAACACCCAAACAGATTGGATAAAAACATAAAATGGAGGCAACATTTGTGGAGAGAGAGAGAAAAAGAGTTAATGCTTCCAGTTGAAGACCTTTCACCTTTCTAAAAAAGGTCATCCACCTGAGACTAACTTATCTACAGATGCTGTCTGACCTGCTGAATATTTCCAGCATTTTGTTTTAATTTTAGATTTCAAGCACCTGTAACCTTCAGCTCTTCTAGTAGATAGGGTCCAAGTTTAACGTCCTATGATAATTAGGGAAAATCGCATCCTTTTGCATTCTCCAATGAAAATAGGAGCCTCCACATTACAGGCTTTCCTATGCAAGGACGTATTGTACTAAATCAAACTGTTTCCCTGCACACCCAACTCCCCTGCCTCTTCTCCTCCACCCACCCCCCCAATGCAGGCTCCCATCCACTCTTCAATACCAGGCTGCACTGTACAACCTTGTTAAACAACAAAATGGAATAAGCCACACAGTAACTTGAGAACGCTTCACTATTCAACAAAATCATAGGTGATCCTGCACTTCATCTTCCTGCCAATCTCAGTGTGTCCAAAACTCCATCAATCGCAACCTTGAATATACTGAATGACTGAGCATCCAGAGCATGAGGCAGAAAAGTTCAAATAATTTACAACATTCCACAAAAAGAAAATATTTACCGATATCAAACTTTACAGCAGACCCAACTACAATAACGAACACTAAGTGGAGAGAGAAACAAAATCACCCCTATTCTTTAGGAGCAGGAATCAGATAAGCTTTCCCCAGCAGTTCATTATCAAAAGCAAACTGACCTTCCAAAAGCTGATGAAAATGTTAACATGAAATCAAAACTGCAAATTAGACCAGTAGCACAGTGTGATCTTTCAAAACCCAAATCAAAAACCATGCAGCTTAAAGGAAAATGAGAGAAATAACAAAAAAAATGTTTTCCTGCTCAAATTCCAAAAGTTGCCAAGAGTTGGAACCAGCTGTCGCTCAGCACTCCCACTTTACATCGGCTTATTAATAATGTCAATCCACAAAGACAAACAAAAATATGGTAGATTCTAACTTAAGGCAAGGTTTAATGTTTTGGTCTTCCAGAAAATATCCACCTCATGCAAAGGTCCCTAGATAGATGTCTATAATGTAAATAAAGTATGAGCAAATACATACAATAGAGAACACATCCATATAAAGGCAAAGGTATGCAGTTTAGTCTATGACTCACTGACTAAGAATGACTCAAAAAACACTTAATCTTCGTCAGTTTGCATGGGAGATACTTTAGTTGGGTACAGTTGCCCTTGAAGATTTAACTTCAACAACTTCTACTACAAGACCTTCACAGGAGTGTTATCCAACAAAATTTGATATCAAGCCACAGATACTATGACAGGCGATCAAAAAAATTACATTAAAAACAAGGTAGGAAGTGAATTCTACAGCTTAGAGAATTGACTGCACCTCTGCCAGTGAAGCAGAATTGAATTTGGGAATGCTAAACCAGAAGTGATGAAGCACATATTACGGAGGCTGCACAGATTACCAAAGATAAGGGGGGGAAAATGGTAGAGTGATTTGAAAATTAGGATAAGAATTTGTAAACAGATTTTACAAACAAGAGACAATGTGGTCAGCAAACACAGGGATTTTAGATAAATAAAATTTGTTTGAATGCAAGCAGATAAATTTAGGATTATCTCAAGATTAGAGGGTAGAACAAGTGATATCAGTCAGTTATGTATTGAAATAACTAATTTAGGAATAAGATATGTCTAAGGATCTTAGCAACAGACAAGCTGAGGCATGGGGCAAAGTTGGTCAATGTTAAAAAGGTGGAAATAGCCAGAATGAGAGATTTTACTGGATCTTGCTCATTTTGGAGCTTTGTGCTGCACCAAGGCCGTAGATTAGTCTACTTCAGACTCAGCCATCAGGGAGGGAGGGAAGTGATGTCTTTCCAATGACTCTTCATCCAATACTGTGTTGGGCATATGGTCAAATTAAGTCATTGACCGCATTCAATTGCCTTGTCAAGAGCAGAGAGTCATCAGCTTGCATGTGGAAATTGACCCTGTTTTCTGGTTAAGTTGTCAAAAGGTAGACTCAAACTCAGAGACTACCAAAACTTACAGCTGAGGCCTTCAAGAGTTCTGAAACTATGTAGTGTCCCAGGTATTCAAAATACTAATTCAAGGTGATTTGTTCAAGAATAAAACTCCCATTCCTAAAGGAACAGAAGGCCAGAATTATGATAATAATGAGGCAGAGGTGACAGGATGATACCTCCAGCTTCCTACTGGGCAATCTGAAGCAAAATAAAAGCCCCAAGTAAATGGACCAACAAGGGCATCGCCAAGACCAAGTAAACAATTCCCTAACATTGATCTCAAAAGTGGAATATCAACTCTTGGGGAAAGGGGCAAGAAGATTTCCATAACTAAAACATTTAAAACTCAAAGTAGATACAATACTACAGTGCAACTAACGATCTAATGAAACTTTTCAAAATGAAGGCCACTACCAGGGTTAGTCAGTGACTAGGCCTGGTAATTCAGTGATGTTTTTACTTTGGACAATCCTTGTTCAAGGGGAAGGTCTGCTCCTCGCCCAAGAGTGCAAGTGACAAATATTACAAAACCAAAATATTAATACTAAAAACCCAAAACAAAAATTGAAAATACCGTAAATACCCATGTCATGTAGCACCTAACAGAGCTATGAGTTAATGATTCAGGTTATCAGGCTGAAGCACTACCTGTTTCTTGCACCACAGATGCCATTTGACCAAACAATAAAATGTTTCTCACAGGAAAGAACTAGATTGAATAAAGATCAATGATTCACTCCTTGGACCTCATGGATTGGGCAAGAAAGTGACCACCAGATTATTAGTTTGAGGACTAAATATTGACCAGGAAACTTGAGTGCTTCTTGTATTGTGTTCTGGGAGCTTTTGCTCCCAGCTGAAAAGTCAGATGCAGCTTCAGTTCAATATCTTATCAGGATAATGGCCTTTGGCATTATATTCAGACATCAACTGAGAACATGTACTCAAGTCTCAATGAGAATTGAACCAAAACTATCTGCCTTGGAGGCAAAGATTCCTATCACTAAATCAAACCAGAAATCTTGACAGTGAAGAAGTCATTTCATTAACAACAATATTGGAATTCAGAAGCAGCATACTACATGATTAGTGCTGCATACACATTTAACACAGGAGACCAGAGGCAGTCAATAATCAAACAAAATAATTTCACATTAACAACCATCCCGTTGATATGCACTTACCCGGCTTAACTATCTCACATAGGAACAATTGTGTTTTTAAAGCAGTGTACAAAAGGAACTGTGCCTTTAAGTCATTTGTTAAGTATTAACCTCTCCTGCATCATAAACTCAGAGCAGATCAATACTCTATTTTAAGACATTAAAGACAATTGGCATATAAATCTGAAGAGGGAGAAGTCCAATTGATAGCATCAATTGCACAATTTCTCCATGCAATTGATGATATCGATAGGACCTGTTTCTCCATGTGTTCTGAGCTTGTCTGATATTCATTGAAAAAGATAGTCATTTCAGGAAAATGCATCACAACTACAAAGTTAAGGCCAAGAAGAAAGCAACAAAGCCACAGTCAACAGGCCATGATATCTCACCTCCCCAGCTCTTCGCCCATCTCATAGTACTTCTCTACGTTATCTTGCTTGAAAACAGCCATTGTGCGGGTCAGACCCAATGTCATTATCCACAAGGATTATCAGCTGGAGGTGATGTTGCCTGGGCAAAACCTTCACATTTCAAGAGTCTAGAACATAAAATTTAAAACAAAGGAAATTAAACATCCAGAAAAGTTCAAATATTATTTACAGGAAATTAAAAGTTTTGCTTTCAACTTAAACACAATTTTAGAAAATCTTGTTCTGAGACTGAGCATCTAGGAAAAGCTCCATTGCCTTTCAAATCTGTGAACAGTAACTGTAGCATAGTTACAGCACGTCACACAAGAACTTTCCAGAGCAACATATGGTTGCTTGCCCTCTATACATTCCTATACCAGTATAATGTCAAGAGCAAATGGCTCCATTAAAAGCAGGTTGCCTTCTTCATTAAAAGTCAGGGTCATATGGCACAGAAACAGGCAGTTTGGCCCATCATAACCATGCCAACCACTGAGTACCATCTATACTCATTCCATTAATCAGCATTTGGTCTGCGGCTTCTATGCCTTGGCGATTCAACTACTTGCTTATTTAATTATATCTCTGCCTACACCACCACACCCCACCAGCAGTGCATTCCAGATTTTAACCACCCTCTTGAGAAAAAAATATCTTCCTCAGATCTCTTCTGAACTTCCTGCACCCTTCCTTAAACCCATGTCCTCTGGTTTCAGAAACCTCTGTGGAAAAAGTTTCTTATTATGTACTCTATCTATAACCACCATTTTGTATACCTCTATTGCAAACCCCCCACTTCCCCCCCCCCCCCCCCCACTACAAGCATTCTCTACTCCAGGAAAACAAACAGTGTTCACAATAAAATCAGGGACCATAAGACCTCATGCACAAATTTTTGTGCAAAGTCTCAGACTGAGTGTGTTAGAGTCCAAGCACTATGGGACTTGTCAATTTTTTAAAAAATTTCTACTAATCCCTCAAGTTTCCTCATAAGTGATCTGTACCTCAACTCCATTATCTATTTCAGTTCTACATTTCCCAACCTAAAAGAATCTATTGGTTAGATAAAGTTTAACTAATGAACTTTTTTTTTTGGTCAAAAATTCCTAATTTATCAGCCTAAAGAACCACTTCTCTCCTGAATTGGCTCCTCTCAAGGAAAATAAATTTTCCTTTCAATTTACAACAATCCTAAAAACATCATAAAAATCATACCTTGGCCCTTTGAAGTCTAGAGAGTGCAGACCCAAATTTATATAATTAGAACAGAGATTGCCATAAAGACAAATTGACAGAAATATTCAATAGATCATGCAGCATCTGTGGTGAGAACAGTAAACCTTTCAACAGACTTCCAGCAACTGCAGTCTTTTGTTTTTCAAATTCCATAATACTTGGATACAGAGAAACAAAACTTCACTTGAAGTATTCAATTGAAAGTAGAAGAGATTACAGATAGAACAGGTTTACAATATGCTGAGACACGAAAAGGACCAAAGAAAATCAAAACAAAAGACAGACCTGCAAGGGTGGGAGGCATAATTTAGTGGTCAAAAGGAGTGATAGTGAAAGGCAAAAGATCTGGCAAAAGGACAGTAGGAAACAAATAATGCCCAGTCAAAGAACAAATAGAGATAGAAAAATTACCAACAATTCTGCCCAAAAAAGTCAATAACCTAAACTGAAGATTAGAGAGACCAGAAGGCTATCACAGTAGTGTAGCTGTTAGCGTAACGCTTTACAGCGCCAGTGACCCGGGTTCAATTCCCGTCGCCGTCTTTAAGGAGTTTGTACGTTGTCCCCGTGTCTGTGTGGGTTTCCTCCGGGTGCTCCAGTTTCCTCCCACATTCCAAAGACGTACGGGTTAGGAAGTTGTGGGCGTGCTATGTTGGCGTCGGAAGCGTGGCAACACTTGCAGGCTGCCCCCAGAACACTGTGCAAAAAGATGCATTTCGATGTACATGTGTCTAATAAAGATATCTTATCTCTTATCTAATCAAAAGTCATTACATGCAATCTGTCCTCAATATTTAATGTTCTGGTTTATCTGGTCTGTGATGCTGGGGTCAACCTACCCTTACCAAGGTGTGGTGCCCTGATTGAGGGCCACCACAACTGTAGGTGCTGGAAATGCAAAAGAACAGAAAATTACCAGAAACAATGGTCAGGCAGCATTTGTGGAGAATATTTCAGATATACACCCACAGTTGAAATATGCTCTTGCCAAGTTTTAGATGCAGAGAAAGATGGGAAAGGACAAATGATAGGGTGAAAGGCAGGGGAGATTAAATAACTAAAGGACTGATGGTACAATGCAAAAAACAGCTGGCTAGTAAAGAAAGAACATACAAAATCATTACCTTCAACAGCTATCTACGAAAAATGGGGCTAGCTATGATCCAAACTTGGTGTTCAATGCATTTGGCTGTGGTGCCTAATTGAAAGCTCGAGGAATGCTGAACTTCTGAGCAATCAGAGAAGGAATAGGACAGTGATTTAAGGTGACAGAAAACCTGGAGCTCAGGCCACATTTGCCCACAGGATGGAAGTCTGCTACAAAGTAGTTAGCTAATCTGCACTTACCATCTCCAGTGTAAATGAGACCACGGCACAAGCAGAGAATATAATATTGAAAAACATTTATAAAGAAATAATTGCTTCACCTGGAAGGAGTGTGAGACCCAGCAATGGGGCAGAGGTGGTAAAAGGGCAGTGCTGCATCTCCTGTGCTTGCACAGGAGCATCATAGGAACGAGTACAGAAGATGATGGGAGTGGATGAGGGTATTGCAGAGGCAAAGGTCCATCGGAACGTCCAAAGGGAGCAGAGGGAAAGATTGTTGCACGTTGACTCTTTACAAAAAAGA
>JARFYF010000057.1:3771015-3781547 GCA_030265395.1 Rhina ancylostomus | reverse complement strand
AATTTAGCAGTTTTCAATGCTGTTGTCAGATGACAAATGGTGCTGTTCCAATATTAGTTCCATCTTTGCGAGGATTCTAATTATGTTATTGTGCTGACTAGCTGTCTCCAGCAATCAACAAGAGGAATTTACCTATTAGAACACAATTTTTCTCAACAAATCCATGCTTTACTACTGCTGACTGAGAAAAATCAAAATATTTTCCCTTTTTTTGTAGTACGTTGAATTTCTGATTGCAGTATATGTTGATTTACAAGGTGTGGGCAAAGGAGAGAAAGGAGACAAAAATAGCTAGTGTAGAAAAAGGTGGAAATCTGACCATCATCCCATGTAGCTTTTTTGGTGTAATGCTCAACTAAGCACTTGACATTTAACTAGTTACCTTAGTTCTTATCTACAATAAACAACCAGGATTTAATTTAACACTGGCTTCACATACTGCAAACAGACTGCCTTTAGTTGCTACTAGTCTCAGTCACTTTCATGCAGGATCAGTACATTTAAATCAAGACTTACAACATAGTCACTCCAAATCTTTTTTGGAATACAGGGTTCCCAAATATTAGGAGTAGTCATGAGCACAAAAAAATTCTAAAAATCTGTTCTGCACAGCACAAGCACAAGCTTTAGCTGTCCATTGTCTTTATTACATAAACGAAATTGAACCACCCCTAAAATGGGTAACACACATATTGCTACCTTCGAAATTGTGCACACTTTCCATAATATCTGAAAGCAGAAGATGCTGGAGATATTCAATGGGTTAGGGCAATATCTCTAGTGAGAGAAACACATGACCTTCCATTGACCTGAGACGTTAACTTTCTTTCTCACTACGGGTGCTACCTGCTGAGTATTTCCAGCATTTTTGTTTTCATTTCAGATTTCCAGCATCTGCAGATCTTTTTTATTTTTCTGTTATACATGCCGTATTACACTATTGATTAAACTCCATTATAATGAAACCGTGCAACCGTTTATGAAGAAGTGATTATAATTAGTTTCTTTCACTTGCTCTTCATATACTGGTAGGAATGCCCAAAGAATACATCCACTGTGAGCTAAGCTGTCTGTTTTTAAACAGGTAGTGCATTTGTCACCACTCAGGACTTGTCACCACTGACTTACCTGGTCTCTTTCTGGTATTATTTTAGATTTCCAGCATCTGCAGCTTTTATTTGAAATTTTCATTTACCTTGCCTCCAACACATTTGTGAGAAAACTCAGAGGTTATAACAAATATCCTGTTCCATCAGAAGGATAAGCACAAGACATAATGGTAACACTTTTAGTGCAGGAACTGGCAGCTGCTGCTGAACTACATCATTATTTGAGAAACAGGTGGTAAAGTTGACCTCATTGCTCTTGCCATGGCAGACACTGAAAACTACTGGACTGTCCACCACCTAACCCATGTGATTAGCTCTATCAACTTGGCTCAAAACGTCATGGGTACCAGAAAAGTTGCTGCCAGAAAATGAATGTTGAAGCCCTTAAGGACAGACATAAAAAGGTAGCTCTTATTAGGCAGCACCTCATGCATGACCCATCATCTCCCAGCTTAAGGGAGCCACAGAGTGTCCACAGCTTATGGGCTGCCATAATCACCATAAGTCCACCATAATCAGTCTGTGATGACACATTTGACTCCTCTAGCAAGAACAACCAGGACTAGTTTGATGATAGTGACCAAGGAGTTAATTATCAGTAAATGTAGAGCTTCCCTGGATTGGAAGGTCCACTGCACCTCAAGGTGAAAGAAACAGCCCTGTAGGAAAAGGTCCAGCAGAAATTCTGACGTAGAACAGGTGGTGGATTGAGAAAGTGCAGGAGGCTCAGCAACTTGCTGATAGCTGTGACGTGTATGGGTTCTTCAGCGCCATCCAGACCATCCACAGGCCAAACATTCAAGGCCTAGACCTAAAAATAGAGACAAGCTTAACATGGACAGACAGGCAGTCAACACCTGCCAAAAGGAACACTTTGCAGATCTCATATATAACTTTGCCTTTGACATGAGCATCCTTGACACCATCCCACAGCAAACTATTCAGTCCAACTTTGCTGCAACAAGAAGTCCATACCCCAACTAAAAAATTAAACGAGGAGTAAACAGTTGAAATTGTAAAATATGAAGGGCTTCAGTCACAAATGCAATCTCATTGTCCACATCTGGGAGGAGGATTTACCAGGGATCTCAGAGTTGCCCATCTTAAGGAAATTAGTCTGACTGTGGTGAATGTAGAGTAATCTTCCTGCGGTTTGCCACAGAGAAGATCATCGCCAAGGTCCTCCACGACTGAAGATCAAGACCTTAGACCTGGCATAAAACTTATGGTATACTGGGCCGCAGAATCCCTGCTCCCCTGCCCCACTCCCTGTATGCTTCAGAGACTTCAAGCTACTTACACCAGGCACTTCAAAGCACTGGAATATTACCAATAAATACTGTCACTGTAAAATAATCCATATTCACTACATGGATAAGCAAACCAACACTGTCCTCTCTTGAGCCAACATGGCCAGAACAGATGTCCTACTTACACTCAGTCAGCTTCATTGGGCAGTTCATGTCAATTATATGCCCAATACCAGATTCCTGAAACAGAGACACCATTCTGTGATGAGAAGAGGTTATCAGATGGACAAAGGAAAAGATTCAAGGATGTACTCCAAGCCTCCTTGAAATAAACTGCATTATTCCCATGGACTCTTGGGAATCCCTGGCCCATGATTACTCAGAGTGGAAAGACACACTGAGGCTTGAAAATCTTGAAGCCATGCATTGGGAGCAAACGGATGTGTAATTGGCAGAAGCAGCACACCATCTCACAGACGTCCCTGCCACCCGTGGAAGAATCTGTAGATCCTACACTGGCCTTATTGGTTAGCTCAGAACCCACAAAACCACAGGCTGCAAGTCAGCCTCTACAACAAGGGTCTGCCTATAAAGAACAACTTGCACAATGATGTGTAAAGAAATAAATGTTGCTTTGTGGGGTAGATGCCATAATTGATTTATTGGGTGTGGATTTTAAACCAGACTCCTCACCCCAAGTTCAGATTTCACTTAGGTGGTGAAAGAATTTTGTCTCACAAATGCCTTCAAAGTGGAATCTCTACAATTAGAACTTGATGTTTTAACTGGGATAGTTAAAGGCTGCATTTATGTAAATTCTGCATCACATATGCAACAAATTTTGCTTTACCATAAAAGTGAATTTTTAAAATGCAGATCAGTGGAAACTGATGGATCAGTGACATCCAGAGATTGCAGCAGGATCCAGCAGGTGGCATTTTACTTGATAGAAAACTACACACCATGTACTGCTTTACATCTTGTTGATCTGAAATTAGGGCACATTTGAAATAACAGCCAACTTAACATTAAAAGTACCAACACTGATGAAAACACAGATTTTGAGATGTTTTTCTATTTAAAAATACACATTTTGATGGCTAGGGTAAGCTCTTCTGACAATTCTAGAGGTAAGAGGAAGAATACTNNNNATCAGTACTGATTTTTTCATTTTTTAGGATTCACAAACTGAGAATTTACCTCTTATTTAAACTTCGTAGAGTAGGAGTCCACAGCATTTTGTTCCACTGAACTTCACTCTAGCTAGATTACAACCTATCATCGTTCTGCAGGAATTGGTCTGAAACCACACGTGACCAACAGGATTCATTCTTCAACCATTGTTTAATGCTTATAGATACCCGTTAGGAACTTACATTTGATTTCAGTTTAAAGTCAAATTCAAAGTTATTTAAGGAACTACTTAAAATACTCGGCATAATCATCAAAATATAATTACATTATACATGATTTGAAATCCGTTGAGTTAATCCCACCTCCTCCTTGGTGCTATTGGAGATGGCTGCTGACCCAGCCATGAAATTAGAGCGCAAATCTGAGACCAAATTTACATTGTCCCAAAAAATGGCAGCGCATCATCAGACCAAGAGGAATTGCCTGTTACAAGCCTGTAAGTCCTATAATGTAATGCTGTTGGCTAGTCATACTAATGAATCTGTATCAATTAGTCTGCAGAGAGGAGGGAAAGAAATCCCAGTGATGCAGTGGAACCTGGAGCAGAAGTCTTCTGCTCTGCCCACCATATTTTGCTTCTCTATTTATTCAAACCAAAATTTTCCAAGAGAAATTTCTCATATGCATTTAAATGAATTATTGTTTCTACTGTTGCCCCTGGAATATATCACTGAAATATTTTTGCAGATTAATTTTGAATTTTCCCTATTCAAAAATCCCTCAGTTCTCTGGACAATGGGATATATAACTCAACATATTTTACATTATTTAGTTTCTAGAACCCAAAAAAATAGCATAATTTCATCTCTCAATCAATAGTGGAGAACATGACCAGTTCCTTATAATCAAATCTCTCTATTCTTACACCAAAGTGTACTTACAAAATGTTGCAAATGCTGGAAATGCTCAGAAACAGGCAGCATCAATGGAAGGAGAAACAGATTTAATGTTTCGGGTCAATGACTTATCATTAGAAGAGTTCTGATGAAAGGTTGACAACCTGAAATGTCAAATGTTTCTTTCCACAGATGCTGTTTGATCTGCTGAGTATTTGTGGCAATTGCTTCTTTAATACCAAAATCCAGAGCTACTCTAAGATTCAAAAACGTTTAGATAGATACTTTGCATATAAAAGTCACATTCAATAAAGTAAAATACGTGCCAAAAATCCACCATCATTCCAATTGTTGAGATACCATTAGATCATTAAGATACCATGCACATCCATAAAGCAAGAACATCAATAGCCCCTGTGCCTATGATTACTTTTGAAATATTTCATATATCTTCGCAATTCCACCATCATCCCCTCAGCATTAATCAACGAGCTTCAAAACCTAGGCCTCTGGACCCCCTCTGCAACTGGATCCTCTACGTCCTCATCAGGGGACCACAGTCAGTGCAGATCAGTAGTAACATCTCCTCCTCGCTGACAATCAACACAGGTGCACCTCAAGGATGCATGCTTTGCCTATTGCTCTACTGTCTGCACACATGACTGTGTGGCCAAGCACAGCTCAAATCCATCTATAAATTCACTGATGACACTACTGTGGTTGGTAGAATCTCAGATGGCAACGAGGTGGTGTACAGGAGTGAGATAGATCGGCGAATTGAGTGGTGTCGCCAATAACAACCCCACACTGGATGTCAGCAAGACCAAGGAATTGATTACAGACTTCAGGAAGGGGAAGTTGGGAGAACTCACACCAGTCCTCACTGAGGGGTCAGCGGTGGAAAGGGTGAACAGCTTCAAGTTCCTGGTTGTCAACATCTCCGAGGATCTATCCTGGGCCCAACATATGGATGCAATCACAAAGAAGGCATGCCAGAGTTTGAGGAGATTTGGTATGTCACCAAAGACTCTTGCAAATTTCGATAGATGTACGGTGGAGAGCATTCTGACTGGATGCATCACAGCTTGGTATGAATGCTCCAAAGCACAGGATTGCAAGAGGCTGCAGGGAGTCGTCGGCTCAGCCAGCTCCAACAGGGGCACAACCCTCCCCACCATCGAGGGCATCTTCAAGAGGGAGTGTCTCAAGAAGGCGGCATCCATCACTAAGGACTCTCACAATCTGGGATGGGGCCTCTTCTCATTACCTCCATCGGGGAGGAAGTACAGAAGCCTGAAGACCCACACTCAGCAGTTTGAACAGCTTCTTCCTCTCCACTATTAGAGTTTTGAACGGTCCACAAACACTACCTCATTGTTCCTTTTTTTGTACTATTTATTTTGTAATTTATAGTAATCTTTTGTCTTTGCACTGTACTGTCGCTGCAAAACAACAAATTTCATGACGTACAAGTCAGTGATAATAAACCCAATTCTGATTCCAAGGTACGTTTCTCTGTAAATTGTGTACCGCTTACCTTAACTGAACTTGAACTGACTGCACACCATTTTTAGAGCACCTAGAGATAAAAAAAATTTTCAATATTTTGCAGTAAAAAGTTAAAAAAAATTGCAGACATGTGCACAAAAATACCCATTTATTACTGTATGCACAGTTCATCTCAAAGAACCAAACAGAATACAAAATGGACAGTCTAGGTTACCAAACTTGGATCATTCATGGGCATATTTCCTTCAACCTGTGATAATCAGCAGAAGTGACTGTCACAGATTTCTCATGTCTGCAATAAGTTACAGATTATGACTTTGAACAAAGCTGCATTAACCCAGTCGAGATAAAGGCAAAGCAACATTATATTTTAAAATATCTTGGCATCAGCTGCAGACTCCCAGTTCACACCTTTCCACCAGATGTAACAGAAATTGCTGGTTAAAGTACACTGCAGAACAAGTAAAGTAATTTCTTTGCAAAATTCAGATTTGCTAATAAAGGAAAATACATCCAAAGTTAGGGAAGATAATAAACACTGCCTAAGAATCTTAATAATGAGTAGTGAGCCATTTATAACTATTAGCTTAATGATTATTCCTTACTTAGTAAGAGCCACCATAATCTGATTTTCATTTTATTAATGGAGGACAAGCAAGGTAGGCCTCAATGACTGGAGAGTCAAAGACAGAGAAGTAAAGAAATGAGGGGGAAGAAAACAAAGAGGGAGAAGGAGATTTAATTTTCTGAAAATCTATCTGTACTTAGTAACAAGAGCCAATTTGAAAAATATTCAAATCCAGAAACTTTCCTACTTACCCAGCAACAATCTGCTCTCTCTGCTTCTCAGTTAATGTAAAGCTGAACTGATTTTCCTGAATCC
Organism: Rhina ancylostomus; assembly: GCA_030265395.1. Classification (NCBI taxonomy): domain Eukaryota; kingdom Metazoa; phylum Chordata; class Chondrichthyes; order Rhinopristiformes; family Rhinidae; genus Rhina; species Rhina ancylostomus. The sequence continues at coordinate 3,774,766 of JARFYF010000057.1, read as the reverse complement.
TCTCACTGCTGGTTGGGACTTAAGAAAAAAATGACAATAATTAAAATTATTTCACACTGCAACCAAAGCTAAAAAGAAATTGAGCATTCCTGGATGGAATTATATATCCTTCTTTTATATATACATTCTTAGAGTGGATTCCAGTTCTCAAGTGAATCAAGATGTCAATTTCCCAAGAAATACTAGGAATTCCATATTACTATCGTAATAGTCTATTACGAATTATTTACTGAAACCATCAAACAATTACAATGGATAACTACTTATGTCTTTGATAATAACCTCCTTGAACAATGACTGTGAAACAGAACTTGATATGGAAAAACTACAAAAGGAAAATAAAATCCAATCAAAATAATTAACTGAGCTTGAATTCTTTTTAAATTTAATTGTTCAGTGTTTTTCTGGGTCATTGTTAGCAAAAAGAAAAAGAGTATTTTTGGTTATTGTAAAAGTGAAGTGAATGCACCAGCTTTTCTTTCAGTGATAAAATGCAGGGGATAATAATAACAATACTGCATACGCAAGAACAACTACTGATGTCAGCATTTTTACTATTCCATGTTCTCTTTCCCCCACATACTCCAAACCCAGTCACATTGGATCTATTAGATGCCAGAAACATGTGACTGCTTTAAGATTGTGGCATGTCAGTAGCACAGGAACAAGAGATGAAATTACTGTAAAGGACCTTATGTATATTGAAAATAAACTAAATGTATGCATACAAATTAGGAGGAGGAGTTGACATTCTGCTCCTCAATTCAATAAGATCATGGCATCGTGAATCTATACAAGTCTGCATTACAAAATGTTCAAGACTGCTTCCACTGCCCTTTGAGGAAGAGAGATCCAAAGACGAACAAACAAAAAAAAAGATGCCATTCTTATTTTTGATATTAATCAGCAACCCAAAAGTAAATCTTTAAAGTCCATTTCTAACCTGATCTGGATGTTCCAGGAGCTAAACAGCAGTTGGATTACCACAAAATAAATCCAGCAGTCTGACTTAGGAATTTAAATTTGCAACAAAATCATTCTCATATTTTCTTTTAAGACTGAGAGGTTAAAAACTATATCCACCTACTGGTACCTAATGGAAAATTTGACAAAGTCAATATTGTAACTAAAATGATGCAATGTTTTTAAATGATGCAATGATATTTCCAGAGAGTAGAATTTGCTGTCAAGATTTCAAAATTCTCTAGGTCTATGGCAAAAATATATCTCAAGTATTTTAACTTAACATCGCACAAGTAGTATTATTGCTCTGAAGGATTAACTATTTCCCTTTCCAAAAGACAGGGACAGTTTGGAGGGATATGGTCCAGGTGCAGGTAAACGGGACTAGGCAGAACATCAGGTTGGCATGGACTAGATGGGCTGAAGGGCCTGTTTCTATGCTGTAGTGCTCTATGATTATATCTGATCAGTTGTGTGTTTTAACATAGAGAACATTGTATTTGAAGTACTTGGGTTTCATGACAACTGAAAAACCCTACAGAAGCCAAGGGACACACAATCCTGTCACTACAATAAAGGTGACCCAGGTGCACCATGATAGTCATCTTAGAAGTTTAGTTTTATGAAGATGCTCACACTATTTCAGGCATTCTACAAATTATACAAGGAATTAAAATAATATTTTTAAAATAGGCCATCTACAGTTACCGCAATTAGAATTAAAGCTGTTTCAAAGTACTTCATTGTTGAAATCAACCATATTTGTGAACACATTAATTTAGGCACCTTGCTCAAACGTACAAATGAATTGAAGTAAAAATAATTTTGTACTCAATTAGAAATAAATTCATGTATGGCACAATGCCAAAAATGTTACCAAAGGAATTAATGTGTTGTTCTATAGTGCCATTGGCGTGTGGATCACTGGTGGTGTAACCTTATTAAACCATTCTTGCAATCCATCACACTCTTGGCTTGTCACTTATAAGATGAAGGACTTTAGGGATTCAGAAGAAATGCTACCAAATTTATTCATGCTGATGTACTTCCAATAGGATGTTGGGATCAGTGGATTTACAAATAGAACAGCATTATATTATACAACACAAATAGACAAATGCTGTAAAATTTACGCACGTGCAGGCTTGCCTCTTCGGAACCAGCCAGATGCAGTTATAAACGAGGGCTCAATATTCCTTTAAATCAACAGATGTCTCAACTCTCAGATACAAGTATACCCCATTCACATTTAGTATATTTACATCAGAAACACTACCAGTGCCATCCTTACAAAAAATCCGGGTCAATGAAATTCCAGCAGGGCAGGTTAAGGAATCCAATTTGGTAATTATTGTTAGCTGCTTGGCTAAATTATGCCACTGGTTAAAATTTTAAGTTTCAAAAGCAGCAGAACATCACAAAATCCAGTTTAACATTTACTAAGAAAATGAATTATCTACACTTTATTTTAAACAAAAAGATGATATCTTTTACTGAAGCCCTCGAGCAGAAAAGATCATATCTCTTTAAATCAATCTAATATTTAAAAGATGAGTTTTGGGTACACTTTCTTTTAAGAATTTCAATTAAAGCATTTTTAAAAATATATAAATGAGGTAGCACCAAGCTTTAAAAGATGGTGAATGTTTAAAAAGCATACCATTTCAAAATGTAATTTTCAACCATCACAGTTTTAATATCATTGGTTATATTTCCAAAGTAGCTTAATTAACTCAGAGTAATTAAGTTAATATACAGTGTAAATCAGTGGTGCAGAACTTTCTTGCAGAGAGGCAAAGTCAACAATCCTAAATACTTAGGACCAGTGATGAGAGTGCAGAAGTTTCGAACTTCCTGAGCAATCTCTGCAGCTGTCAATCTGACCACACTCAAACTTTGGATACATCAAAGTCCTTGAATGGAGCATCAATTTCTGGTAACTAAATCTGCATCTGGTCTAATCTAGTCCTGGTTTAATTTTTGACTTTTTCTTTCTTAAGGAAATCAGAGAAAATCAACCAGGTTGTTTGACCAAATTATTGGCATTCTCTTAACATGTGCTGTAATAAAGGGAATCAGTCTATGTTCTATTCAGAAGGTATTTGATAAGGTTTTGTATCAACGATTACTGTAGATAATAAAGTTCATGATACAGGAGATAACACTGGTATAGATGGAAGATTAGATAGATATCAGGAAATAGAGTAGGCATTCTGTTCCCTTATTCAATAAGGGGAGTAGGGATAGCCCAGGGAATTATAGACTGGTGAGTCTTATCTCAGTGGTCGGTAAGCTGATGGAGAAGACCCTGAGAGGCAAACTTATGAACATTTGGAGAGGTATAATATGATTAGGAATAGTTAGCATGGCTTTGTCAAGGGCAGGTCCTGTCTTATGAGCCTGAATGAAATTTTTGAGGATGTGACAAAGCACATCCATGAAGGGAGAGTAGTAGATGTAGTGTATATGGATTTCAGCAAGGCATTTGATAAGGTATCCCATGCGAGGCTTATGGAGAAGGTGAGGAAACAAGGGGACGTTGCAGTGTGGATCCAGAACTGGCTGGCCCAGAGAAGTGACCAGTGGTGTACCTCAGGGATCTGTACTGGGACCTTTACTCTCTGTGATTTTTATAAACGACCTGGATGAGGAAGTGGAGGGGTGGGTTAGTAAGTTTGTGGATGACAAAGGTTAGGGGTGTTGTGGATAGCTTGGAGGGCTGTCAGAGGTTACAGAGGGACATAGATAGGATGCAGAGCTGGGCTGAGAAGTGGCAGATGCAGTTCAA
>JARFYF010000057.1:3708949-3720606 GCA_030265395.1 Rhina ancylostomus | reverse complement strand
ACTTCAGTGGTTTGTAGGTAACTTCAAAGCTGCAAGTTTACATCTCTGCAGACTGGTTCTAACACTGCTTTACATGTCCCGATGTTTTCCAGGATGTTTGACAGATTTATGATCATGTGACTGCCTCACTGAACCAGCAGATACACAACCCCATTTACAACAGGACTTCCTGCTCTGCTATGATCTAGATCTCCCAGGTTAGTCACTGACTTGCAGATTTTCTGTCACTGTTCTCCTACTTCAGTTGATGCTACCAATCTGGCAGCTGCACATCACTTGTCAGGAATGTAAGGAAGAAACTGGAGATGTGCATTAGGTAGGGTGAACTAGATAGATGGGACTCCCTCCCAGACACCAATAATCACCAAAGACACAATGGATCAGAGCCCACATGGGCTGCTGTGCTGGTGGTAAGGAACAAGTCAGGTCAATGATTCCCTTTGATGTTTTCAACTATAACAAGGTGGCGGATCAGTGACCAAATGATTCACATTGAATTGGGCAAGGAAGTCAATCCTACTAAGAACTATTACATTAGACAGAGATAAAGTGAATCTCATTTATAATATGAAGTTCCTGCATCATGAATAAGACTGGGACTTAATGACCACCCGAACTTTACATGAAGATTTTAATGCAAGGAGTTGGCATGTTCACAGTCAACAATGATAGGGACCATAGGCACGGAGGACTGGAGGGGGCATGTGGGGTGCAGGGGGTCTTAAATATTTCTCTTCAGTCTTTGGGGACTGATCACTGTAGGTTGGGGATGGAAAGTATTAAGTCCACCAGGCAGGAGAAAAAAAAGTTTTTAATTATGGGGTGCTCACATTTGAACTCAAAGCCCTGCAAAGTTTGTTGAGCAATTCTAGCAACTGGAAACATGAAAAAAGTTACTGGTGAGAGAGAGAGTGGCTTCCAGTAACATCCCAAACCACTCAGAAGAAGTAATTACACGGTTCATACTCATATTATCACAATATACAGAATACAGCTTTTATTTTCCATACTAAATTTGGAGAAACTTAAAAAAAAGACATTCAAAGTATTTAAATAAAAAACTTTACACTTTCAGGCTACACCCAAGGAATATTTCTTTAAGATCTATGACAGAATTTTTTTTGAAATCAATTTTCTTTAAGGAGATGAGATGCAGGTTTGGTATTCGGAGTAACCAAATTAAGAAAATAAATACAGTTGCAGACAGTTCTTGTCATACAGGAGTTATTTTGATGGGCAGTTTTAGGGAGGGGTGATAGAGGAGGGTGATAATGAGATGCTCATCAAAATTTCTCGAGCAAATTTCAAACCTTGGATCCCACCCTATGATAGAACCTGAGAAAATACCCATCATCCATTACAGTACAGCATGTCATTACACAATGATAACAGTAAGGCATTACATCATTCAGCCACAGCAAGCAAACACAAGGCTTTGGAATCTCCTGGGCCTGGTTTCCTTTCCAGTTCTTGAGCTCCAATGACATTGGAAAACCAAACAGAAAGAGCAGGTACTGTCTCTAAAATCTAGCATACTGAAGAGTTTAAAACTAACTTTTAGAAACCCAGTTATTTAATTTCAAATTCAGAACTTTGTTGTTTTATATTTGACCAGTGTGATACGTAAACAAGGAAGGCATTTAAAATGTTATGCAGGTAACCAGGGCAGCAGGTAGCAATGCCAGAGAGGGCAAGTGTAACTATAGAAGGGAAATGAGACTCCTAGGGACAAAGATTTTATGCATTCGTACATCACTCCTTTCCTCTACACCGACACTAAATTAACTTTAAAACAGGAAAGAAAAAGGAATGTCAAACATATTTAGCATTTATGCACTAATACTGACATTACAGACTGTGTAAAATTCCAAAAAAGGTGCTTTTTCCGTAAGGCTTGGGTTGTATGTTGGAGAGTGGACAGGAAAGGGTGAATAGCTAAGAGGCATTCTCAAACAGAGGACTGGCAGGCTCATGTACATCAGAGACTGTGTCCACCCCTGCCCCTGCATAACTATAAAATGTAGCGGTGCTGTCAGCAGAGCTGTCAGGGTCATGTGTGCCTGTTTCTAACAGAGATGGTACCATATACTCCCCTTTTTTAATATTTTTCAAGAGGTTTAAAGAAAATCCATAGAGCTGCCAATACAGGTCAGCATTAATCCACCCATCCTTCTGAATTTCTTTCTAGGTTTAACACAATTACCTCCAGTTTTATTTCTTACAGACTTAAACAGCCCTGTTTTTCTGTTTTATGTAGGGGCCTTATGTGTAGGTGATGTGGTTGGGTTCAAGCTATAAGGAGGCACGAGACAGTGTGGACAGATCACTGGTTTCTGTACAAGGTGGGGGTGTGCAGTTCTGCTAAGCCTGGGGGTGTGGAAAGGTGGGGAAGAGATTAGGGAGTTTGTGTCGAAACATGAGAGTGGCAAGTCCCCCACAGAGGAAAAGCAGGGAGAAAGTATAACATTTAAGCAATGTTCTGCTTTTGAAAGGATTAAATGTTGTGCTAATGAATATGGTGAATAACATTATATTGATCATACTCAACTACTGAAATGTAAAAATACTTTAAATCAAAAATATATTACAGTTAATTAAGAATATCACTCATCAGAATGATCCAAGCAAAACAGGAGCTTCAAGAACTGACAGAAACAGTTTCCACAGATTCCCAAAGCCCTGCTTTTATTCCAAAGCGCATTATTATAAATACAAGTCTTCAAACATTCCCAAGCTGCCAATTGTGTAGAGTAAAATCCTGTAATCTTCACATGCTCCCCATTTTGCTTGTGTGTTTTTATCATATTTTAAATCTTGCCTGTTGGATTTTTTGTTGTTGTAAAATTTGTGTTGTGCAGCAGTCAAATGAAAGATATGAAACTTAAAATTGGAAAAATTAATAATGGGCAGAAAAATTCAAAGTGTACAATATATGCATAACAGTTCTCAATTTCTTTGGATTTTTCAGTATAAAAACTATGTATTTTGGACTATGCTGATTGATTTAGTGGTTTTATTTACAACAAGATTTACCAATAGCCCAAAGTGCAACTTTAAATTCTCTCTCTTTCTCCCCATACCCAGTTTAAGAGTCTACGCACACAAAGTATGGAATGTGCTTTGGCAATGTATTACACACAACATGCCACCTTGTGTCTAAGCTCCTTTGCTTGGATTTTGGAATAAAGAAGGGAAACTCATGAAACACAACAATAAGTTTTCAAGAACAATCTGCTGGAGGATCTCAATGGGTCAAGCAGCATCTATGCGGGGGGGGGGGAGGCGGGGGGGGAAGGAATTTTTACATTTCAGGTCAAAATCCTGCATCAAGATCTGAAGTGTCAACAATTCCTCCCTCCCAACAGATGTTGTTTGACCCGCTGAGTTCCTCCAGCAGTTTGTATTTTGCTCCAGATTCCAGCATCTGCTCTCTCCTGTGTCTCCAGTAAGTTTCCTAAATCGCATGTAGCTTCTATTACTGCGTTTCATTCCACATTTTCTTAGGTGTTAAATAACAATCAGGAGGGCTGAGGAACTTTAAACACAAGAAGATAACTTCTCTAATACACTGAGCCTCCTGGCATTGCATCCAAAAGCATCTTGAAACTCAGTATTTTTTTCTCTCCACATCACTGCCAGATAGGAGCTTACGAAATCTTTGTTATTTCTGGGCTAACAGCTATTTTTCTGATGCATCTTAAATATTCTTTTCACCAATTTCTACTGCTTACCGATTAAGTAGTTCTGACAAAAGGTCTTGTGTCTGAAACATTAACTGTTTCCACAAATGCTGCCTAGCCTGCAGAATGTTGCCAGCATTTTCTTGTTTTTATTGCTGAAATAGCGATTTATTTATCATACGTTTACTGTGTCTTTGGGCTGCAAGCTTTTCTAATCATTCCTCATAGCTTGTCCTCTTTACATGTGCAGTTGGTTTTGTTGCATTACTCCACCCCCTCAACAATGCTCCATTTGGTTTACTCAAATCACACGAGCTGATTTTTCAGTAAAATTCCTAAATGATAAACAGTAAATGTGAATTAACATTATTCATTCCAAAGCATGGTATAAAAACACTTGAAATCTTAATAATAATTCATGTGATATCAAATTCTAATGTCACTGGATGCTAGAATAAACATGTCAGGATGGAGGAAGATTCTAAATTAACGTGATAAGGAATTAGACAATAATTCAATGCTGCGGGTAGGATTTTTGACACACTTGCATGTGATTACATGGGATATGATGTGGATGGGCCAGACTGATGATTCAACTAGTGGGACTGAGTGAAAATGAACAGATTTTAAAATAATTAGACCGTGTTCAGAATTCAGACAGAAATAAATTGCATTAGTTGCTATTTTGTGATCAAATCAATCTCAATTCCTTCAGTGGGTGTTAGGCAAGTATGAAGCAACATTTGTCCCACTAAGTGACCAACAGGGGGAGTTCAGTCCCGTAATATTTCCAATGTATGACTTGGAAATAGTTCTCAATGTTTCAGTTTCTGGATTCTAAGAAATCAAAAGTTAATCAATGTCAGTTGTTATCTGTCCACACTGTGGAAAACTAAGAATTGGAGAGGGTTGGCTTAACAGTGTGCAGGAAAATGTATTTGTTAATCCATCCAAGACTCATTAAAAATAATTAAAATTCCTCAACAGAAATGTTTTCCGAATTACTGCTCACAAGGCGCCAGTAAATAAAACCTACCGACTACTTACAACTGCTAAAGGGGTTCATTAATCATCTTCCAAGGAACCACAGCTGAAATGATGCCAAAACGGAGCCTTTTAATAGTTATGGAGCATGTTTATACTAAAGGTGCAACATAATTCTGGAGTTGGAGCCAAGCCAATCCTGCAGCCAAATGCCCTGGAGGGGGCAGTCTCTCATTTGACATGATATGGTGGTCAAAAGCAATGTGGCATCAAAATCAGTTTTAAGAAAAGCTTGGGTAAGTCTTATTCAGCCTACTGAACTGATGAATTAGCCTTGCAGAGATTTAAAATGCTTAAAGTGAAAGCTGCTTCTTGGACTGGTGAAGCTGCACTGGCCACACTGGACTGAAGGGGACGTATTTAGGATCATGTGATATTAACATTTGTCAACACCACATGATCGTCAGTCGTCACTTCCAGAAGCACAGACTTGTGGGTTGCAGCCCTTGGGATCCTAGCCGTGGTTTGCCACTGCCCTAACTTGTATCCATGCATTTTTGAATTAGGGCAGCCAATTCTTCAAAACTGTTTTGGATTCTTATGGGACTAAAGATGAGTGCATTTTTCATTTTATTGAATACTTTTATTTATTCGTTATATTCTGTTTTATGACCTCTCTCTACCTTTCTCTGATCTTTTAGAACATTCACAGAGCATCCTCAAAACCAAGCACAATAACTAAGCTCTGTTCATGCGTCCTAATTCCTTGGTATCCTAACATCTCTTTAACTAACTTACTATCAGATTTTCCTGTGTGTGGTGGGGTGGTGGAGGGTTACTACATTAAAGGTGCTATACAAATGCAAGTTGAGATGAGCTGTTTGGCTAGTGGGGGTGTCTAAGGTGGTCGTTAGTGTGAAGGAACTCTCCAGTCTGCTTGGCCAAGGTTGGTGACCCTGCACCTAATTAAGCCCTGCGATGTACTGAGGCAGTTACCTGTCATAGCAACTGCTACAAGTGTGCTGGCTGATCAGGAGAAATCCAAGAGTTCATCCCCATGGCCTGCAAATGAAATGGGGCGATGGGGAAGGAAAGGGACTGAATGGGAGATAGAAGGCCTGGGGTTAAAGATATGATGCACCCTGTGCATTAGATAGGGAGGCCACAGCTGAATTTAATCACTTCATATATTTTTGAGAGAGGAGGAGATAAAATCTCTCCAACTAGAGCGGCCCAGTGGTGAGCCAATAGAGCCGCTGTCTCACATCTCTAGCAGCCCAGTTTCAATTCCGACCTCCGGCATTGTCGGTGTGGAGTTTGAATGTATTCCCTGTGACTGTGTGGGTTTTCTCCCGGGCATTCCAGTTTCCACCCACATCCCAAATTCGTGTGGGGTGGTAGATTAATTGGCTGCTGTATATTGCCCCAAGTGGGAGAATCCAGGAGAAGTTGATGGGAATGTGGGAAGAATAAAGTAGGGATTGTGCAGGATTAGCGTATGTGGGTGTTTGGCAGTCAGTGTGGACTTGACAGGCTGTATCCCGTTCTGTATGATTCTATTTCTCCAATTAAATGTTTTGGTTGTTAACATTATCTTTGTTGCTCTCACTTTTTGTTTATGTTAAATCTATACATTCACAGATTGTTTGAAGTGAGGTGAGAGATGTGGTACTCCTAAACTGAACTCCATATTAAACTGTGTGAGTAGGACATGGAGACCCAGGTCCCAACTGCTGAAAGGTAGTTTTGTTTCGTACTGATAGCAGGGGACCCTCCCTCAAAGCCAACATTGTGGAGACTGCCGGTGGAGGAGGCAAACACCCCAGTTTCATTTAAGGGGAAAAAGTGGATGCAGCAGTTGGGAGTCTGGAAAAGCAGATCTCCCTCAGGACACAGAACTTGTGCTTAAAGAGAAAAAGGCTCTTCAACAGCACCTGAAACCCAATTTTCAGTTTCCTTCAGCTATCAAGAAAAAACACAGGTCAACCAACAATTTAACTTTTAGTGTATGGCTTCAGTAGACTGAATGCAACAGGGGATGATTATAATAGGAGAGCATAATTAAATCAAGATCAAATACAACATATTGCTAGAACAGGAAGGCAGGCAGACAGTTTATACAATCCAGTGACTTGACAAAACTCCACAGGGATAGAGATTGGGCGATTAGGTCAAGGGGAAGGAGAAAGGGAGATTTTTCAATATATTATATGTACATATATATTTGATTGCCCACATTTCTATGGCTATCCACTAATTACTCTGCTCATTTAAAATCTATCATTGCCAAGGGGTACAAGTATTTGCAAGGGAAATGCCTCTGAACCTGACATACAAGGGAAAGTTGCTCAGTAAGTCCAGTTAAATGGTCCAGTACTTTTGTAGACCTCCACAAGTTCAAAAGCAAGACTAACTGATGCTGTGTTTCATGAGAATTCCAAGTACAATGTTAGTCTAAGATTTATGACACTTCATCACATTGATCATTGGGATAAGAAGTTTACAATTACATGACGAGCCTTTTCATTTGAACACCCTCAAATATACCACATTCCTGCATAAAACATGCATCTTTTTTTAAAAACAACTCCAAAGTAGTTTCTCTACAATAGAGAAACAATATTTTAAAACAAAATTTTAAGTAAAAAGAGAGCCACCAACCCCTTTCATAACACACACCTTGTTCAAACACATTTTCATACAACTCCCAAAGACAGCACATTAGAGACAGTCTATGGTGCGTGTGAAAATGACAAAATGCTCTGAACACAACGTAAAGTTGAGCTTTGACTGTTGGTATTTTGACCTTGCTGACTATTCACCAACTAGAAATGCATACTGGAGGTGTTTTCTGCAGCCAGCCGTGCCTGCTACTGCACATTGAAGTCTGTTTTAGTGCAAAAGGAAGGAATGTGGTAAAAGGTTGCCTGTAGTGGTGTCTAACACTCATTTCCCTCTAAGCTCCCACACCTGCTCCTTTTTATACAGTGCTGAAATACACAACTTGCCCCACAAGTTCACTATCAAAAAGTAAAAGGTCAATCCATTAAATAAAATCTCATTAAGTGAAATACATATTATTTACAAACCCACACTAGGACTTGGTAGCCAGAACAATACACCCAATGTTGCTTCAGTTCTCCGTATGAGACTAGATATGGGTTGGAGGGAACTAGGCCAACCAGAGAGGATTTTGTGCTACAGCTAACCAATCAAAATACCAGGCAGTTCAAGAGGAGCTGGTTATTCAGTTAATTACTCAATGGAGATTGGGAGCTTTCCTCAACAGCAATAAGCTCCACATTTATTATTGAATGCTGAGGATTGATTACAGTATACATTCTAAAAATGTTGTTAGAACTCTCCTCTTCCAAATACCTATCTATCGTTAAAACTCAGCTTTTAGTAAAGGGTCAGTAAGCTCTCCCAATCCAACTGTGATAGAATGATATGAATACTTTTGGAGGGTGTGTCTGCCTGCCTTAGGCATTGTACTTGGCAGTAAATTGTTTTATGAGAACTGGAGGAGTCATTGTGGAAATATTTTTCATCCTGGAGTTTCATTATCAACCTACAGCAAAGGCCGTCACCTTTTTTGGCTGGGTACATTCTGACAAAGTCAAAATCGTTCATGGGATGTCACTCCAAGCAAGAGAGCTGTGTGGCTAAATTTAGTTACTTGGAAACAAAATCCTGACACATATTCATGATTCATTGGGATAAACGAATTTTTGCTTCATAACACTTCAGGCCTCTAAGATTTTTCAGTGTGTCTTGTGATCTTCAAGAGGGAACAGCTAAAATAAAATAATTTGCAACTTTTGCCTTAAAATTAAATAAAACCTGATTTCTTAAAATTATTTTGCATTTTCAATATCTTTTCCCCCTTTCTCATATGGACCAAACTGATCAACATTGGGCGAGGGCTTTGTGTGACCCAGCCCAAATTAAGCTCTCGGCTATAAGTGCAATGAGCTTAGAGGGTCTATATAATTATTATGTTACAAAATAGAATTAGTAGTTTTCTCACCCTTTCCCTTTCTCCATATTTGATTGATTAGGGATATCACTTGTAAACATTTTTACAAAGGGTCCTGATCCATGAACTGATGGAACCCTCTATATAAAAGTGCTAGGCCTTCCAAATTTATTGCTAACCTGAAAAGGTATAAGCCCTTCCCATACCATCTCACTCCCGAATCCTTTCAAATTCACTATTGTCACACATACCGTACATTCAGTAAACGTTCTTTTAAAAACGACTAAATTCTTAGATTTCAAACCAGTTTGCAAAATTAGCAAAAGGTTTCTTTTAAAATAAAAATGACTTGGAACCTGACTTTTGAAACAAAAAGCTAGATTTTCTTTTAAAAACTCTTAAGAAACTTATTTTACCATAATTGATCTCATTACTGCTGTTCCTGTCCTGTGTTTGTACTGTATAGTCATAAATTTGAACATTAAAAAAAGTTACTTACACCAAACTATGAATTTAAAAAATCATAATTTAACGTTATTTTCTAGTTGATTAATATTAGAAGTTGACCAATGCTAATACTGGAAACCTGTGGCTTTGTTGGGATAAGTACCTGTATTAGCCTTGGTCACTGATACACGAGCAGAATCTGCACTGACAGCAAGCATCTCACTTTGTACCAAGGATCAATACTCAGCAGTAACCAGTGCTTGAAGTGTGTAGCATAGATCAACTCCTACTTAAGATTCTAGCAGTGATTTCCTTTATCTAAACTGTAAAATAATAGGTCTAGCACTGTACTACTAAGCTATTTCTGAATTAAAGTAAAAACAAATCCTTCTTGCCCATTTTTGTTTAAAAAGGATGAGGAACTACTAATAGAAGAAGGTTTGTGCCCCTTTGCCCTGCCCATCCCACCCATCTTCCTGTTACCACCATTTGGTTTAGCTTTCACACAATTGGCTTTTGCTTTCTGCAATTAAATCCTGGTTTACATTCAGCCTCTCAGACTCTTCATTCTCCAAAATCTTGGAACAATTTTCTTCAGATTGATCTTCAAAGTGCTGCGGGTTGCTGTTTTCTTCCAACTCCATGCTTGTGTTGGCAGCCTCTTCCATGATGCCCTCTCCACAACCAGGATCATTTGATCCCTCGGACACAAGGCCACCGGTGTCCCTCACCCGAGGCTTGCGCCCTCTTGTAGAGGGAGTGCCATTGCAGCCCTCCTTTTTAAGGTGCCTGTGCAGGTGGTCTGAGCGGACGAAGGTCTTGAAGCAGGCGTCGCACTGGTATGGGCGAAGACCTGTGTGGACGCGCATGTGATTCTTCAGGTCGTAGTTGTGCGCAAATGCAGCTCCACACTCGACACACAAGTAGGGTTTCTCTCCTGTGTGCTTCCTCATATGAACTTTCAACTTGTCCTGTCTGTGTAATAAAGAAAAAAACATTGGTTAGAAAAGGGAAGACCTTTCAATCCAAACTTCAAAGAAATTGAGAAAATCTTTGGGCCACCTATCCAACAACCTTCCGCCTTTTAATCCATAAACCAGACATTTTGGCCCTACTTTACACCATGAAGATGGATGTCAGACTTATCTGTAGAAACAAATTCAACTCATTTCCATAATCACAGCAATCAGAGTCAGAGCACTTTATATATATGAGATGATTTATTTCTGTGGCTTTTCTAAAAAGAGTATTTAATTGGGCCCGTTAAAGGATGATATGGTATTAATATAGGTTTGAGAAAATACCAGAAATTCCTGAAAATAATGATTCAAGAAAATTGTTTTTACAGACAGTAGTTTCATATTCAGAGAAAATGGGTGTAGTTAAGATGGGAGCAATGTGGGTGGGAGTGTGTGGGGAGCTGTACAACAGGAACTTCAGGTGTAGGTGATCTGACAACAGAGTAACACAGAACATGATGGAAACTGGCACATGCCTTTCACGCAAAGGGATGTGTGCTCCAACCTGCATGGTAAGCAACATGTTCTTCCTCTTCCTCTCGGCTCTAACGTTCTGAATCTCATGCTTTTAAGTTTTACCTGGCCCTTTAAAAGCGTTTGACAGTTCTAGGATTACTACGACTGCAGCATCACAGCTCCAGCGACCCAAGTTCAGTCCTGACTTTGGGTGCTGTCTGGGTGGAGTTTGCACGGTTTCCCTGTGACTGTTGGGTTTCCTCCTACTTCCCAAAAACGCGTGGGCTGGAAGGCTAATTGGCCAATTCCCCTGGTATGTAGATGAGCAGTAGGATTCGAAGAAAGGGAGGTGTTGAAGGGAATGTGAGGAGAATAAAATGGGTAGAATTTACATCAAAAAGGATGCTGGATCATTGGTGTGGACTCGATGGGCTGAAGGGCCTGTTTCCATGATTCCACCACACTCCGATTTTTTTGATGACAGAAAGCCTCCTGGAGCACTGCGGGCTGTACGCAGCCACGGTACACAGGGCCCACACTGGCAGAACTGCCTTCAAGGGTCAGGGTCCAGAAACCTCCCCTCAGATGTAAAAGAAAAGCTGAGTTACCGCAATACATTGAAGTTAAGGGTCCAGAAACCTCCCCTCAGATGTAAAAGAAAAGCTGAGTTACTGCAATACATTGAAGTTACACTTTCAAAGGAGTTTCTGGAGAGAGACCAGACCCCTGTGGATGGGGATAATAAACCTAAAACCATTTGTACACAGCCCATTCTCAGTAACAAGATAACAGTTGACTGTATTCCAATCACTTCTGCAAACGTGGTTCAACAATACAATGGTTTGTTCCTTGTCTCCACCCGCACCACCCTCGAGTTGGCACGATGCAGGATGGAGACATTCTCAGTCATGTGGCAGTAAACACTGTGTTATGTTGCCAAACTGGTCAAACATTCCTTCCTAAGATCCTTCTTCCTACACTGTCTCTGCTGAAAAGTTGATCTGTTGATGTGACAACGCATTGGGGTGGCACCGTAGCATAGTGGTTAGCACGACGCTATTATAGCGCCAGCGACCAGGGTTCGATTCCCAC
>JARFYF010000057.1:3589579-3601792 GCA_030265395.1 Rhina ancylostomus | reverse complement strand
CAATAGAGGCTTAAGATCTATGGTAGTGCTACAGCTTATAGAGAGTGTAAGTTGCCAGGCTTGTGAGCAGAAGATTTGATTTGATTATGTAACCAAGCAGCTCCCAAATGGCAGTAGGAATGAAGGACTAGCTGAACTTGACAAATCTTTCAAAAGTGGAAATAGTCCAGTGGGCGGATTGCATCTGAGCTAAGGCAGAACACCTATCATCTCTGGAGTAAAAGAGTGAGAGGTGAGCACACATTGGTATTGGTCTATTATTGTCACTTGTATGGAGGTACAGTGAAAAGCTCGTCTTACAAACTGATTGTACGGGTCAATTCATTACACAGTGCAGTTACATTGAGTCAGTACAGAGTGCATTGATGTAAATTTAAAAGTGTACAACAATTAAAGGTAATGAGTAGATCTGCAGAGAGCAGCTTGCAACATGTCGCCACACTCCTAAAAAGATTCTGTGTCAAAGGGGCTTAATACCAACAAAAAAAAGAAAGAGGCTCATTGCGAAGTATTTAAGAGAAACAGTTCTTGAGAATTTGCAAAACTTCAAGTTCATTGTTTTCGGCATACATACCCAGGATATAGATGCTATGAAAGTTAGCTTCATGCAGAAGCAGTACAGTACATTACAAACATGATGAATATACAACACTTGTAAATTTGAATAGATGGGACCTGTAAAATGCCTACCAGGACATTCCTTTGTGCTGGATACTGTACAGAAAAGGTTTCTCCTTAAAGTTATCTGATCAAAAGTTAATAACCCAATTACAGCCAAGTTCAAAATTCCAATGGCCTGAACTCCTTTAAGCATTGTTGGGGTTGTTCTAGGAGTCACCTTCTCCTGTTAGCTATCTGTCACCGTCCACAACTAGATACGGCTGGACCACAGAGTTTTGATCTGATCCTTTGGCTCTGTGAGATTGCTTAGCTTTGTCAAAATGCATGCTGTTTATCATACTGGGATGCTGTCACGTTGGTAACTCACTTTATGGTATCCTTGGTGCTGCTCATGGCATGTCTTTCTGCACTCTTCTTCAAATCAGGGTCAAGTCCACGTGTCAGGAGTCACGCACAGAGCAAACCAGTAAGGACAGCAGAGTTCCTCTCCTGAAGGACATTAGTGAACCAGAAGGGTTTTTAATGATAATGGTCACCATAATGAATTTCAGATAAATTAATTAATGGAATTTAAACTCCACACCTGCTCTGGTTGAATTTTAATGCGTCTTTGGATTGTTGCATTCAGCTTCTGTATTATTAAGACAAGTAGGGTAACCATCGTCTCATTGTTCCCATTTTCTAACCCAAGAGCTACTCAAGGAGAGCAGGAGCAAGGGATATGCCGGGTCAAGAGATTACACATTGTGGTGAAATAAACTCTGCTGCTGCTAATGACCCAGGGCTTCCAGATCTGTCCAGAATGTATTCCACTTTGTATCACACAACATGGAGGGTGTTCTTGATGTATTATCATGGACACCTGGATCTGCAGTGGACAGATTTGATGACAAGGTGATGGTTTATCCCTTGTGTCTGTTTGCTCAACACCTACTGCAGGCTCAGGAGGCCAACTACATCCTTTGCAACTCAGCCAGCGATAGTATTATGAGCATTGAAGTCTCCCACCCAGAGTACATTCAGTGCCCTTACTATTGCTTCCAATTGCTGTTCAACATAGGAGGAGCATCGACTGATTAGCCAAGGGAGGATGGTAGATGGTTAACTGAGGAAGGGTCCCCAACCCAAAGCATTAACTGGTTTCTCTTTCCGCAGATGCTGTTCAATCAGCATTTTCTATTTTTTCCAGATTCCAGCACCTGCAGTTTTATTTGTTTTCCATGGTAGATGGTAATCAGGTTTTACAGATTTCAGATAATTCCATTAGAAATTCCAGATACTATAATTAACAGAATTTAAACTCCACACCTGCTCTAGTTTGATTTGAATGTGCCTCTAAATCTAGACTGTGTGCTACTAGTCTAGTCGAGTAACCAACCCATCATTCCAATCTTCTAATCCAAGAAGAACCCATGCAGAGCAAGACCGCAGGTCTCGTTTTGGTAATCTCCTGTTGTTGTTTACCCAACACTCTATCTTACTGCCACTAGCATTGACAATGTGGCACCAATATTTTGCCTGAAGGGGCCATTTGTGGAAAGATACAAATATTGTAAGCTATTTGACCATGGTGAAAGGGGGTCATAATAGGAATTATATCTAGCTCTGCTCTCAAAGAAACCAACTTTTATTCACCAATTTGAAGAACTTCAACTTTTTTTTTGTTTCTTCTGATTTGGCACCAGAATCAAATCATAGCTGCCATGGCTCAGAGCAGAAAACTCAAAGTAGATCAGGAATCCAACGATGATGCTTGATCAGATTACATTATTTGCCTTTGCTCAATTTTATTTACATCACAATTTGCCAATGGTGCTCAAGCAATTAAATATGAAAATCCCTATTCAAACAACGAATAAACCAAAATTTGGTTGAACTCCAAATGTAACCAGGCAAACATTTTTACAGTTTTGCTTTAACTAATTCCTTTAATTAATTAATTAGGCATTTAATTTTCTATATTTGTTTATTGAAAAACCCCAATACAAGGCACAGATGTGGCTGGCAGTGTGCTCAGCAGGTTCAGACTGTACTGTGTCACAGACTATAAACTTTCTGTGATAAAGCAGAGGATCTAGGTTCATGGAGTTTTTGACATCAGTGTTGCTGGTTCACACAGGGACTAGTTGAACCATGTGGGCTTGGGAGGTCCCAAGTTTGAACCCAAACCTATGCTAACATAAATTATTCTGCTGGAATATGCATACCTAAGGTAAGAGCAGACACAAATGGTCAACTGCATACACACTACTTTCACTGATAGAGCTTATTGCGTACTTACTGTTAGAAAGTAGAAAACATGGCAGCTAGTTAGCATGCAACAAATTCCCCACACACAAAAAAAAACAAAACAGTACAGCAGTGACCCTGTGTGGAGTTTGCACATTCTCCCTGTCACCATGTGGGTCTCCTCCAAGTGAGGGAATTGATAGGGAAGTGGAGGGAATCAAATGCATCAGGGTAGGATTAGTGTAAAAATAGGTGCCTGATGGTCAGTGTGGACTTGCTGGGTTGAAGGGCCTATTTCTGTGCTGTATCTCTCTATGACTAACTTCATGCTTCTCCAAAATTGTGCCATGGAATTTTTAACTTCCACCCAAGAGGACTGATGGTTTTACATTTGACACCTTATTCACAAGACGGCCTAAGTACAATGTTCCTTTAGTACTGCATGTAGTTCCAGTCTAGGTTATACCTTTTAGTCATCTACAGTAGAAAGTTAATTAGAGACCTTCCAACTTGCAGACAAGTGTGCTGTTGGTCACGCCTTAGACGGACAATGCAAAGCTGTCAATGAGGGTCACATGTATGTGCCATTATATATGGGACCAGAGCCATCACAGGCCATTTCAGTCCATCTCGTGTATGCCATAAGAAAACTTTTGAAAAATTATCTATTGTTCTTTGGTGAATGCAAGACTGGCTCATGACTTTAGTAACGAGATAACAAGTGTTGGGAGGAGGGTACAAGACTGATATAGACTGACAATTATGGACAACACTTCGTTCAGATACTTTCAAGTTACAAAGAGAGCAAGAAGAAAAAAAATCAGACAGGTTTGACCACCCTGCTGCTCACAGCATCTCTCATCTTTTGTACTGTGGGTGGTTTAGGCTTAACACTGCCAGATCCACCTAACTTCATTGGAATGCTCCCAATTCTAAAACTGGTTTTGATTTATGTCCCACAATCATTTTCTGGCTTACAGCTGCAAACACCTCTCACATAATCCAAAAATCAGAGAGGCTTTTCATCTCTGACATTCATTTCAGCCTCATTACCAAGTTTGTCACTCATGACATCATTTCAATTTACAACCTATCTGAATTACAAAACTACCAGTTCCAATGTTATGGCTCCTTATTAGACTGCTCTCAGTTGTAAGACTTCAGGATGGTGGATCTAGTTGTTTTTTATAGTTTGTTTAATGCTACATTAAAGGATACATGTTGCGTTGGTACTTCTGCAATGGCCTTAGATAAGAAATTCCCAGGCAAGGCCCCAAGGACAATGAAGCAACAGCCAAACTCGTCTAAATATGGAGAACATACAACTTTGAGGGAAACTTACGACACTCTGATGTCCCACAGCGCTGCAGTTCATCTTTTTGATGATGGAGGTGGGGAGTGAGAAGGACTAAAAGATTAAGCTTGCTCTATAGCATCCTATTAGAACGGATCCAGGATACTACACTGACAGTGAGGGTCGATCCAGACAAGTACTTTAGCCCATACATGAACACAGGTGGCTAAGACGCTCTAAATTTCAGGAGGTAAGACATTTGTTCCACAGCATGCACAGTTTTAATGTGGCTGGCTCAGTTAAACGTCTCCTCAATTATAACCAGATATTGACTGTGACAACAGGAGCTGGATGTATCCTCAGTTACAAGTAGAGAACGCAGTATTCATTTTCTTTAAAGAACACAGATAATTATGACATTTTGAAAGATCAGGGAGTCCCAATGTCTGAATAACACTTCCTCCTGAAATGAGCAAATTCATTCACCTTAATACGTTTTGTGGGACCAGGCCAATATGTCATCTATCACTTGTCCTATGGAAATTGATGCTTCAGTGAAGAACGATTAGGTAGCTTTTGTTTTTAAACACAACATAACTTGACCTGACAGGATAATATCACAGTGCAGTCAATAACAGGTGCAGAACATACTACAAACTTTGCTGAGCTGCCTGCAAATCCTGTTGACTTGATGACAGACTGAGAGGCAAAATGGTTGACATAGTATCATCATGAACTATGGCTCAGCGACATAACGAAGTGCAGAGTGTCCTAGGTGACATTGATGGTAATAGTTAGGGACAAACTCATTTTGTCTTAGATAATTTCCATAATGTTGTGTTACTGCATCTTTGGTGGTGGTAGTTATTTAGTTTGTCCCATGTTAGTTTGCTCTTTAATCCTTTATCATTATTCCTATTTTCCTTTGTTACAAGGGGCAGAAGTTTTTTTGTTAAAAATCAGGACATTAAACAACCCCCACTCCTTGCCCAGTTCTTAAATTGAAGGTGGTCCAGGAGTGAGGTAATGGTTATGAAAGTGTTCAAGAAGCATGTAGCCTAATTGCTGCATTAAGATCCATTTATTGTAAAATTGGAGAAACTACAACATTCTTATTGCAAATATTTACTAGGATTATCTGAGTAATAAACAGCATCTGGAACCAAAACCAAGACAACCTGTTTCAACTCATAAAGCAGGACCTGCAATATCAAGTATACCTCAAATCAAAATAGTTGGTTTAAAAATCATACAAATCTTAAAATCAGCAACTAGAACAGAAACTGAGAAAATAAATTCATTTCCCAGAATCGATTACAGGTGCAGAACTTCCTCAGGGAATTTATATCAGTAATGCAAGTAGAAATTCAGAGTTTAGCTCTAAGTACTTGAACCACATGCAAGACAGTAAACTCTTGCACCTTCTACATTGGAAACGGTTCTCAATAAGACTTGTGCGTGCTGTTGCCATCAGGCAGTTGTCAATACCTTCTATTTGGTAGCTAGATTTACACAATACTTTGTACAGAATATCTACCGAGTTAGCACGCAAGTGTAACGTAAACAGCCTAAATAGGAAAAATAGTTTACCTCTCGAGAATGATGAGCTGCTTAGTGTCTCATTTAAAAACAAGCTGATCTAGTGCCAAGAGGGACAGTGCAAGGCTGTCAATGAGAGTCACATACAAGTACCTTTACCTATGGGACCAGAGCCCAAATCAAGCCCAGGCTGGGAGTCTGTGGTGCTGTAGGCTGGCCCTATCCACACAATGGTGGGCCCAGCTGACATAGTAAACAGTTCCATTAGCATCAGCCTAAACTGGGTGTAGACCCTTCATCAAGTTGGAAAGATAAACAAGTCTCTTTATAGAACAGAACAAAATAGAGTGTGGCAGAGACAGAGAAAAAAAAACAAGCCAGAATCAACGTACCTCGTCACAGAGAGGCGGTTAATGGATTTAATGAGGTGGGGCAGGGCGGGGGTCCAAAACAGGTTTTGTTAGAATTCAAAAGGACTAGGTTATATATAAAAAAAATCCCAAAATGAAGCATGAAAGAGCAAAACAGTACAGAATAGCTAAAGTAAAAATTAATGAGAAAACTGCTTCAATTTCCACTGGGATAAAGCATGGAAAGACTTCAGAAAAGAAGAGATTAAAGTGTCAGTTTAAGTAAGAAAATGAAAGAAATAACTAAAACTAAAGTCAACATTGAGACCAGTGAGCTACTTTCAGGAAAATGTTGAAACTGGTTTGTCAAGGCTGCAACGAAAAGAAAGTAGTCTACTCTGGATGAGAGAGGAAAAAGTCCTTACAGGAATAGTTATCTGGTAAATCATAACCATAAGATAAATAAACAATGCAGATGGTGTTTAAAAAAAACATTTAAAGTGACATCAAGATCCTACCTGAATTCTTGGGGAATAACCGGCCTTATCTGGTGGCTGCTTAAAATCAAAATGACTGTCATTTTGAAATCAAGGCTCTTGTTACTTAGTCTACTCATCACCTTGATTTGATACCACAATAACTTTGGAATATATGTTGAAAGAAATACTTGTCAACATGCACTAAGCATACAGGTGGCAAACACTCAAGAGCTATTTTCACAAAAATCGAGAAGATATAAAACAGGAGTTGGAATTGAGTATTTCTAACTGAAAAACATCTGAACTTGCTTATCAATTAGTGATGTGCACAAGTTGGAGAAAGTATGGGGGATCAACCATGGATGAGCAGAGCTAAGAGTTTCATTGCTGCCTAAGATCTAAAAAGCAAATGGTCACCCACCAAACTTAGCAGAGATGGTTCTAAAATACATGCAAATGCTCATTGACCAATGGAATACTCTCCATTTGGACGGCAGCAGCGGGCAACAACACTCAAAATGCTCCTTTCAGGAAAATACGGTTCACTTAATCAGCAACCTATCCACTACATTATAATCATTTACCCACCAATGTGCACCATATCTGCAGACTGTATCTTCTATCACGTACCAATCCTATTCCCACAAATGAGAATCTTATTGAATATAAAAGCTCACAATATTCATTTTGTCCTCAACTTTTAATTTTTTTTAAAAATAGATAAAATGTACGTCTGTACTGCACACACGGAACGTTCCTTCATTAAGCTGCTACCAGCTGCAACTCATTTTGTCTGTACAGAATCAAGTTCCAAAACCAACACTGGTTATGGAGATCCAACGGCTGATGTCACACAGGGACACTGTTGCTGTCAACATTGGGCATTTTGTCTTTTATAAAAAAAATTGGGAGGAGATTCGATAAACAACCTTCCAGCAGTAATTAAGTGGAGCAAGTTCTGGATCAACATCTATTCATTGCTTAAAGTAAAATAAGAGCTCTTTAATTAACTCAGATACCATCAGCCAACAGTGACATCATCATATGACCACAGGCTGGTAATGATTACTCCAATTGACTGATGGATGTTCTTAATTTTAAGTCATACAATTTGAAACTAGTTTTCCTGGGTAGACAAAATGACAAGTTGGAGATGATGTATTAGTTATCTGCATTTTAAAGTAATCAACATTTATTAGGAGGACAGGAAGTCATGAATAAGACCATGTATATTGTCTACCCCTAGTCACTCGGTCTCAGGTAAAGATTTGAAGGTCTTATCTTTCATCTTTCCTCATGTCTAGAGCCACTAAACAACTGTCCTCATGGCATCCTGACTGCTGTTGGCATCTTTGCCAAGATGAATCCAAATATTTGATTTTTCTTTCAATCAATATTTCTATTCTTTTTCTACAACTATTGATCTATCAATCAAGTTACATGTAGAACCACCCACCCCCACCATCAACAGATTACAAAATGAAATTAAAGGGGGAAAAAGGTAACATACTACAAACAGCTGACAAGAATGTAACTAGGATGCAAATCATGAGGAGTGTTTGCTTTTGGTGTGCACAGATGAGAAAGCCTTACATCATACTTGATAAAGAGGCAGAAAAACTATCTATTCATCAGAGAGCAATCGCTTTAAAACAAGTTACATTAACTGCAAGGGCAAATAAAAGAAACAAAAAGGATAATGTGGCATTCAGTGAGTGACAGAGATAGAATCACTCAGCAGCTTTTAGTGCCAGTGGGTTTCTCCTAGTCATTCTACTACCATCTTAAGGCACATCCTATGGATACTGAATGACTGATATGCAGTATAGTTGGGATCTTCTTTATACTTCAAATGCTGTCACTAACCTCTATATTCATTTCCCTAGATAGTTAAAAAAATAAAGTATTTTGAGTTGATTACTGGGTCATGCATTAGATTAAAGATGCACAATAAGGGCTTATCCAGCAAGGCTCCAAAGTCACATAGTTAAAATGAATAGCTCAAATGGATTCAAGAGGCAAATTAGATGTGTTTTGGCAGTGAGGATGGACTGAGCAATACATTGATATCAAAAAGGAATGGGCTTGTTGGCCTGCATGTTTATTCCTGTTGCTAGAAATTTGCTTTTCTATAAAATGATTGGTGGCAGCAAGTTCAGGACAAAGGAAGCATTCACAACTTTGGGGGAAAAATGTTGCCCTATTTCAGAACAATGATCGACTTTAAAACTTACCGCAAGAAGAACATTTAGAGTAATTACATATCAGTTTTGTCCCAACATCAGATGTGGAATGATTGCTATTGGTATTTCTAGATTTCTGCAACTGCATTGTTCACAAAACAATTTGGATATAGACATTTTCCACAAAAGACAATTTAAAAAAAAATCTTTTTTGTTGTCTCGGGTAAAATCAGCAATGATTCACACCCTAAACCAGTTTCTGCTGAGCTGTGACATTCCAAGTTCTGATTCTGCCCCACCCACAACCACTTAACAACTGATCAACTATACAAGTGGTCTACTTCATATCTGGGAATGAGGAGAAGAGGGAAGAGGTTACGGGAGTGGACTTAGCTAGGAGAGAACCTGTGCAAGAGGTACTACAGTTCTATGAAACATCTACTTCTCATTAATCAGAATCCTGAAAAAAAAGACTGAATCCAGTGATAAGTATGTGTTATGGAATTATTACTGCCATACAAGAATGCAGGATCCAGGAGCAGCAAGTTTAAGCCCTGGCTTTGCAAAATATTTCTCTATTCTTCCGAAACTTCAAAGACCCTGCTTCAGGCACAAATGCAGGTTGATGAATGGCAAGCAAAATTTATATCTTGTGTCAAGGTTCTTCAACAAGTGACTGTAACCACTTTCCCTCATCATTCAATGGTTTTACCTCCCACATAATCACCACCCCTTCCCCCAGTGCTCAACAATCAACATCATGCACACTCTCCATAAAAACAGTGGCTATCAGAGCTGGTCAGAGGCCGGATATCCTGTGGTAAACTAACCACCTAATGACTTCCGAGGCCATTGAACTAACCAAAGACACAAGTCAGGAGAGTGATAGATGTTTCTCCACTTTATGACTATCACTCTTATCCAAATGGAATTAAGGTCCAGTGTCGCTTAAAAAGCTGGATACCATCTAGGATAAAGCAGCCTAGTTAACTGCCACTCTGTCATCCACCACTTACACTGTGGCTTTGACAATGCCTCCCTAACACTCAGTTCTTATAACCTGGGGAACTGATCTTTCACTGTCACTACTTCAAAACCCTGGAACTCCCTAAATAACAGCACTCTGGGAGAGCCTATACCATAAGGACTATAATGAACTAAGTTTGCAGTTGTCAATCACCTTCATAAGAGTAAATTAGGGATGAGAATTAAATTACAGAATATGGACCTTGCTGGCTACGCTGTGAATGAATGAGAAAAAGCATTGATTCCACAAGGTGTCACAAGATGCTTTCCAACAAATCAGCTGCTTGTAAAGTATAGTCTTTGTTGTAATGTAGGAAACAGACCAGCCAATTTGTGCAGATTTTGCAAAGCAGTGTCCCATAAATAGCAATGAGACAGTCATATAACTGCTCTTAAGTGCTGGTTGAGGGACAGATATTGTCCAGGATAATTGGAGAACTCCATGCTCATGTAGCACTGTGGGATAGTTTTACATTTACCCAGAGGGGCACACAGGGGCTCAATTTAATGTCCCTTCTGAAAGACATTATACTTCCATGGTGATGTTATTCCAATCTAATACAGCACTACACTTTAAATGCCTTCTGCGACTGGTTTCAAGGACAGATTGAGAGTTGCTTTTATGAAAGAAAGAAACTGCAACTAGTCCAGCATGTGAGTACTCGTTTAAAAAGAAGAAGCCTCATCTTTTTATAAAGACCGCACATCAGTTTGTTTCCCCTTTAGGGCTAAAAAGGAGAGATGAATTTGATTAATCTGATTAAAAGAGGATATGAAATTTTTTCTTGAAGAAAACTGCTTCAAATACATGAAGTGAATAGGCTACTCTGGATAGGGTTAACCATATGGCAGACTGCTGTCCCCCAGTACCAGGCTGCAAGAACTGAAATATTAGTTGAGATAAAATGCAGCCCAAATTCTTGTTAGTGATTATCAAATATTAAAAGGGACTTAGGTAGTGTATAGGATACAGCAGTGCTTAATATTCCTGTAAGTGGTCTGAGATTCTTACACTTAGATGTGAAATCATATTCCACAGGAAAGGCCATTCAGCCCATCATTGTGCCAGCTTTTGAGAATAACAAATTCAATTGGCCGCACTCATCTGCATCTTCCTTACAGTCCTGCAAATTGTACCAATGCAGTTTGTATTTGGGTACCATCAGATTCAATCTAACAGGTCAGCAATGAAATTGATGACGTGACAGATTCCAATAATATGGCTTGGATCTTCCCAAAATGTTCAGTGAAAATTCCGGCTCATCTGTGCTTGATGCCAAGTAAACTGAATATAAAAAGTGTGAAGATGGTTGCTATCTCCTCACAAATAGGATTGATTCCGGTCCTATTAACAAGTGGGGAATTAAAAAGCAGTCTTTTAATAATAATTGTATCAACCTCTGACAGGAACTCTGATCACAGATCTTCTGAAGGGTGACTTGGCTGTGTTTAAACAAAGCTGATTTCTCCATTATAGTCGAAAGGTTAGATTGTACTAAAATGAATGGGCATTAGTAATTCAGCACTGCAAAAGGGTGATATGCATAAATTGAGGGGTTTTGACATTTGATAATTTTCCCCATGCTGTTTATATCTGTTGTTAATGTGGCCCATCAGATGATACTGGGGTTTCATTCCACTTGTGTTAACCACTCTATCACGCACACAATTTTTTCTTAATTTCAATTCTTCTACCCCTAAAGAATCATGGATACTCCCCACACCAGTGTTGTGCAGCATGAAAATGAAACTTCTAGGAAAGAATACTTCAAAAATGGAAAGTAGAAATTACTGACGACTAAACAAAATTTATAAAAGGTCACATGGCCATATAATTATTAATCAATTTTTGTAGAAAACTATGATCATGTGATCACTGACAACTAAATTGGCTTAGATATTTGTTGAAATGGAAAAGATGCATTGTTTAAAGTGTATGTGAATGTAAAACTAAGAGTGATTTCTTACAATTATGACATCAAACTATGTATACTGAAAAAGCCAAAGCACAGACAGGTGTTAAGATTGACAAATTTTGAGAAAGAAAAAAAAGTTTTGCTACTTCCTTAGTATTAATTGTTTTGCTGGACCTGGTTAACATTTTGGATCGTTTCTCTCCCAGCTACCACTATTGATGTTACTTGTTTTTAGAAAATGAGATACCCTAAATTTATTGAACCATTAACAAATCTTCACACAGTTTGGTTCTTCAGTTGCTCAAAAGGTACTCAGTCCCACATTCTCAAGGAAGTTATTGGAAGTCAGATCCCAGCTCTGCCTTCATTCTCATGTTGCACTCCTAACTCTCAAATCATCGTCATTGTGTTTTGTACATCAATATCTCCCGGTGTACTTTATTCAATTCATTCTGAAACCAGTTTCTTTTTGTTGGCAGGATGTCAGATACCCACTGCAATTAAAGTTAACTGACCTGCTGTGCTTTTCTGGCAACTACACGTGGACCATTTCAGCTGAAGTTGGTTAACATGATC
>JARFYF010000057.1:3314579-3329058 GCA_030265395.1 Rhina ancylostomus | reverse complement strand
TCTGCGTGGGTTTCCCCCGGATGCTCCAGTTTCCTCCCACATTCCAAAGACATACAAGTTAGGAAGTTGTGGACATGTTACGTTGGCGCCGGAAGCGTGGCGACACTTGCGGCTGCCCCCCAGAACACTCTCCGCAAAAAGATGCATTTCACTGTGTGTTTCAATGTACATGGGACTAATAAAGAAACATCTTATCTTGTATACATCCAAACCTAAGCTGAGCAGAAATGGTCAGGGTTCAAGGTATTATTAAACCCAAACTGATATATTCATTATTTTCGGTCTTGAGCTTTGGGTTTAAGTCAATTAGACATACGCTTTAGACATCGTGAAATTCCTCAGAGAGGATATGTTTCCACCACTTTCCTTGGTGTAATTTAGGGTAATGTTAATGATGATTTGTAAATCTACAAAATGTCCATTTAGAAAATGAGAATTCTTGTTTCCCTGTTCTGATAAAGATTAAAGCTTTGAACTTTTAGGAGGCTGTGAGGGAAGTGATTTATTCAGGCAAGCCCAAAACATTCTCTGAAACAGGACACTTCAAGTCCCAGCACAGCCAGGAGCCAAGCAATGTAAACAATTTCTGCCCGGCTGGCACTCAAACCAGAGCTATGATTTGAGTGCTTTAGTTGCAGTGTAAATGCACCCAAGTGATCCATTTGCTCGGCTCTTCTGCTTCAGCTCACTAAAAATTCCGTTCCATCCCTCCCCTCTGCAGTTGCCACCTGACCTGCTGGTACTTCCAGCATTTTTGGAGGGGGGCAGTGAGGTGGTTTCAAATTGCCAGCGTCTGCAGTTTTTATTTTGCATTTTGATAACACAAAACTTGTTTGGCTAAGTACATAGAATTAGTCAGATTGCTAGGGGTGAATTCTCATATCATGTTAAGCTTGAAGTGGGAATGGCATATGTAGACTTGAACTGACAGCAAAAGAGAGATGGTAGCCTTCCTCTAATGATTCCCAATTCACTTTGTCCTGATGTCAAGCCTTGCCCAATACCAGCTTGAGCCTGTATATACATTACAAATGTCACGTCTCTCACTTCAAAACTTTTGCTATGGGTATAGTTATACATATATTTAACTTAGATTCAAATAAGGGCTACTTTTAATAAAATCAAGCAAAATTATGATGTTTTTCCAGGATCAGTTCTAACAAAATGATTTATGTTATCAAATGAATGACAATAAATTTGCTCTAGGCTGATACTTACTTTATTGTTTTCTTGTTGCTGCAGTTTGTTCAGGAACTGAAAACAAGCTAACGATGCTGTCAACTGTGAATGACCATTACAACCACCTTCGCAGGACTTACAACGCTTGTGAGGTAGTGATGGGCAATCTGGAAATAACCTTCCTGCAGCCAAATCATGATGTGTCCTTCCTTCAAGTAAGAGTCCTTACTTATGATTTTCACCTTCAAGGTTAAGAGCAGCCATTTATTTCAGCAGTTTGTTTCATAGAATTTATCTGGCCAACGTCCATGTGCAATTTACCCTTTCTCTCTCCTGTTTATTTTCACTTCCACACCCTGACCATCCTGGTCACCCCCGCCACTCCTGCCCATCCATCCCGGTCACCCCACCTCCCACTCATTCCCGCCATCCCTTCTCTGCAAACCCCTCTCTGCCTCACTGCCCACTGCCGTTGCCACCTGATCTGCCAAGTATTTCCAACATTTTGTGGGGGATGAGGTAATTTCAATTTGCTGGCATCTACAATTTTTTGCATTTCAATTGGAGATGAATTCCTCTGATTAGTATAGTTATAAACAATTTGATTCCATGTACTCAAATCTCAGATATGAAGGAAGGAAAAAGCCAACACTTATATGGTTCAGTTTGCAATTTCATGATGTTCCAAAGTGTTTCACAACCAATGAAGTATTTTTGAAGTGTAGTTACTGTGGTAATTTGGGGCATTCAGTTTGTGAACAACAAGGTACCAACCACTAAGGTAACACCTTTGAAACTAATGAATGAGTAATCTGTTTTTATCATTGATGATAACTATTGGTTAAGATGCCAGGAGATTTTTCCTGGTCTCCTCTTTGTTCAGCATAATAGGATGTTTTGCATTACTTGAGAGGATTATGTGTTGCAGGGCTTGAAACAATGATTTGCTAACACAGCCCAGGTTATTAGTGTAAAATAGGATCTTAAAAGAATTTTTTTATAAGTTGCAATAACCAAAGTCATTTGATAAATAACTTTTTAGAAGATGCAGTAACCAAAGTTATTGGATGACTGGTTACTACAACTTGTAATAAGTGACGACAAATATAAACATAGAACAATGTGCATCTCTAGCCCATAACCAATTATTCAGTAAGCCCTCACGGCTGTTCTGCATTCCCCAGTAGCTGAGTGTGATAAACTTAGCACCAAATGTGTTGGAGATATTCAGTGGTCCAGGCAGTATCTGTGAAGAGAGAAACAGTTATCTTCTCTGGTCTCTGACTTTTCACCAGTTAAAATGCAATCACTCTGAAACATTAACTCTGTTTCTCTCCTCACAGAAGCTGCCTGACCCACTGAGCAGTCCAGATTTTCTGCATCTGCTGTATTTTGTTTTAGTGCAGTAATCTCACGTACTGAATTTTCGCTTTTATCAACATATCATTATCTTATCAAGGAACATAAACAGAAATTTTGAAATGTAACACCTCCTAAGATTCAGAGCTGTTTGGATTATATTTTCACTATTTACTTCCTTCATTTGTCTTTACATTTCTTCACAGTCGAAGCCATTTTCTACTCAACTGCCCTGATGAATCTAGATCTATTTTATTTGATTCGCAAGATTTTCAAGCACCTTTCACTATTTGGTTTGATGTCAATCCCCAGCAACAAATGTTCTGTAGGCTGTGAACTACAATGGTTTTATCACCAGTTGAGGTGTACTTGTTATTGTTAGTGTGACTCCATTTATAATCAATTTGCTTCTTGTTTGACTGAATTTTCAGTCCACTTCAGCAGGTTACCTTCAAATCCATTGTGGTCTATTATATTGTACTAAAAGCAATTTTGAACTCTAAATGCATCATATCCATAAAGTTTTTCCTGTTTGCACAGCCAGTCTTTTCGTCAAATAACTTAAGGGAATTGGCAGACCTGTCCTTCCTTCTATGAATCAGTACATTACCATATAACATCCTTGTGGATTATCTCATTTTCATAGCTTCTATCATAATACTGATATGTAATTTTGTGATGCACCCCTTTATACTCTAGCAAAATATCAGTTGATTTCCAATCCTTGGATAACAATTCTGCTTGTTATGTATCCCAAATATAATGTGAAAGATGCATCTAACTTTCCTGCTCACCTCTTCATATCATATAGAGTCAAATCCATCTGGACCAAATGCTATTGAATACCTCAGGCTGTCAGTGATGCCCATATCTGAAATTTTTATCATTTTACTATTCCCTCATCCCCTTGCATGGAAAATTGAGTGAGATTATTTTTAAGCTATTTGTAGCCAATGTCCTAACTCTGTTCTCCTGCTTATAGCTCACCTCATCAATTTCTTAACCTCTTTCCTCTATTTTGATGTTCACCTCAAACCTATAATTTTGTACTTTAAGAAGCTTCCTCCCCTTACCAACAGTGTGTTATGTTGCAAATCAGTGGCCAAGGAACATGACACATAATCTCAGCTAAAATATTAGAATTTGATTTGCATTTTATCAAAGAGTTCTAACACTGACAAATATCACAAAAATGTAATATGTTTATAAAAGGCTGTTCAAGAGATTGTTGGATAGGCATATGGAGGAATGTGGGATAGA
Source organism: Rhina ancylostomus (assembly GCA_030265395.1). NCBI lineage: Eukaryota > Metazoa > Chordata > Chondrichthyes > Rhinopristiformes > Rhinidae > Rhina > Rhina ancylostomus. The sequence continues at coordinate 3,325,260 of JARFYF010000057.1, read as the reverse complement.
GGGATATGCAGGAGGAAAGGGTTAGATAGTGTGAGTTGTGGTTTGATGGGCGGCACAACATGGTGGGCCGAAGGGCCTGTATTGTGCTGTATTGTTCTATGGTTAATATTTGCTTTGGAATGGTGCTCCAGAACTTTTTACTGAGTCTGGCAACATGTGCTTCTAAGAAAGTAAACCGCATACAGCCTCATGTGAATTCTGCATTTATCACCATTTAATTTCCTGATAATCACTTCTGCACTTAAAAGGCATTAGCCAGTAATTCAAGTTCAACAACATAACTAATACTGGGAAGTAGTCCTATAAAAAAAGCCTCAAATTAAGATTGGAGTAGCTTAATTTATGCTCAGTGGAATGTTCACAAACTGATATATTTTCTACTAAATTATTGGTTCCCTGGGGGTCTGTATTCCCTCCTGCTCTGTCATGGGCCAACTTGCATGATCTCTTTAATTCAACATCTGATCCCCTAGCTCTTTGGTTGATGATTCCACTCTATATCAACTTCACATTGCAGGTTGTACTCTCACATTGCAATGATTAATATTCAACACTGGATACAAAAAAGTCCTGCTTTCAATCCTTCACAGTTCCTTATATCTCTTTAACCGAACATTGCACATCTCTTTTGAGTGTTGGACCAGCGTTTATTTACCTCGGCTAAAGTTGGTTCCAGAGAGCATGATCTTTTTTCACCTTTTACTATGCGTCTTGCCCACATCCTTCATTTTTTCTTAATTTAATTCTTTTAAAATATTCTTGCCACTTAATTCCCTTATAAAACAAGATTATGTTTTCCTGATGGTTCAGTAAATTAAAGTAATGAATGGAGGTAAGGCTCAATTTTGCTCTCTAATAATGACTCAAATGTTTCTCAGTCGGTGTATAGATAGAAGTGTTGCACTTCAATCAGGACAAAGGAGGGTCAAATTAGCAGAATTTCCTGCTTCTGATCTGAATGCAGTGGTTTTTTTTGGAAGTGTCTGTGTATTGGTGTCAGAGGAAAACTGTGCTGATCCTATTGTTGAATAGCTTCCCACATTGCAAGCAAATAATGGTAACTTGGGTAAGGTACTGCAGGGTGTCCAGTGCCCATTGTGCAGGAATTGACTAAAAATCTGCCTGCAAGATTGGGAGGTGAAACATCAGGGAAGTTAGTTATATCAAGGAAGTACATATGAATGAACATGAATATTCCATGTTTAAAATTTGTACATCACAATTTGAAATATGTATTGCCAGAGGCTCTGGAACACCTCCCAAAATCCTGATAAATTGTTTTAATACACCTATCTCATAATGAGTGTTCCTTCCATTTGCAGAGTATTCGGGAAGTTTCAGGTTATGTCCTCATAGCCCTCAACAGCATTTCAAGGATCCCGCTGCAGAATCTTCGGATCATCCGCGGTCACCAGCTTTACGATGACAAGTTTGCACTAGTCATTTTATCAAACTATGATCGGGATAAAAAGATTGGGCTCAGTGAGCTACCCTTACAAAATCTTACAGGTTTGTTTAATGCATCTTTTTATGCAAACTAAAATGTGTCTTCTTGCATAATATTTTGTTGCTTGTAGAATCATTAGAAGGTTACAGCATAAAAGGAGGGACTTTGTGTCCATGTGAGGTGTGTGCAAAGCAATCCAATTCATCCCATTCTTCGTCTCTTCCCAGAATGCTATCAGTTCTTCCCTCTCTGGTACCTTATCCAGTTCCCTTTGGAATACCATGATTGACTCTGCCTTCACTGCTCTGCCTGGCAGTGTATCCAGTTTCCAGCCAGTCACTACATTTAAGTTCTGCTTTTCCCCCTCTCATTTCACTTCTGGTTCTTCTGCCAATCATGTTTGATATGTGTTCTCTGGTTCTTAACCCTTCCATCTGAAGAAATGATTCATCTCTATCTACATGAATGTGCAGGAAATGGAGGGATATGGACATTGTGTAGGCAGAAGGGATTAGTTCAGTTGGGCATTTGATTACTACTTTAATTCAGCACAACATTGTGGGCTGAAGGGCCTGTTCCTGTGCTGCTATGTATTCTGTCTGTAGTCTCCCAAGAATTTATCCAATTGTTCAGGAATCCCCATGGTTTGGCATCTAGCTCACAAGTGCTGGTTCTCATGCTCTTATTAACATACTCCCTGTAGTACACCAGGACTCCAGTTCCCACACACAATTTAACACACTGAAGCTCCAATTCCCATGCTCCTTTTAATGGACTTGGGTCCCAATTCCTACATTCCATTTAACGCATGGGGACCCCTATTCCTATGGTCCCTTGAAGCTTACCAGGTTCACTAAAAAAAACATATTATGACAATCTGTAACAGCCTAAAAAAGTGAATTAAAAGTGTTTTGAAGTATTAATTGCAATGATGTCCAACGTTCTGGAAAATCTGTCAGTATGGCACCACTAAAGTCCCGAGCATGCAGTATTAATGGAGTTTTTGTATATACCCACCTTCTTCTGGTTCAAGGAGAAGATCCCAGCTTCTCTAGACTATATATCAGTTAAGTCCCAAGTCATTAAAGTATCTCTTCTCCATTCTCTCTAAAGCCTTCACGTACTTCTTCACATACATGTGGTGCCAAGACCAGGATACAATACTCCAGTTGTGGCCAAACCAATGTCTTATAAAAGTTCATCATGACTTCGTTACTCTCGTAGCTTCTGCCTTTATTTTAAAGCTGAGGAGTTGATATTCTTCTTAACACATTCTTAACTTGCTCTGCCACCTTCACAGGTTTATGCCCTCTGGTTTCTTTCTATCTGTGCCTCTTTTAGAATTGAGCTCTCTAGCTTATATTGACTTTCCATGTTCTTAATACAGAAATATGCCTACTTCATATTTTTCAGTACTAAGTTTCATCTGGCATTTGTAAGCATATTCTACCAGCCTCTTTAACATCTATCACAGTTCACCTCACAGTTCATACACTTCCAAATTTTGTGTCCTCTGAAAACTGGTAATTGTCCTGTGCACCCAAGACCAAGTTAGTAATTCATTTGTATGGCAAAGACAGGATCAGACATGGAAGTCTTGTTGCAATAACCACAGAAGCATCTTGGTATCAGCTAATTCTATTGATGTGATGGAGAGGTGGGAAGAAGTGGTGAACAGCTGCATAGAGGAAGAGACTCCAGTCTGAAAAGCAACCCCCCACGATTAAAGATTAAAGATTGTAATCACGATTACAATCATGAGAACATAAGAAATAGAATTACAAGTAGACATTTGCAACCTCCCCAACTCCAGTCACCACCACCCCATGCCTGCTTCATTCAATAAGACCATGACTGACCTTTTACCTCAGTACCACTTACCTATACCAACCCAATTTCCCTCAATTCCAAGTTAGTTACTATGAGTCTACAGTGAGCAATCCATCAATGAGTTTGGTCTGTTAAGCTTTCCAGCTTTCCCATGTGTAGCTGGCCACGTGAGTTTAACTTGGTGAAGACAACAGGCGAGCAACCTGCTCACTGGCAAGAGATTGATGCTTCTCCAAATGCAGCTAGGAGGTGCGTACCAGTGGCTCAAAATTAATTCTGTGGAAGTTACCTAGCATCACGTCAGGACAGATTGCAAGCCAGCTGGGTGAAAGAGAGCTTTTTACCTGCGTTTCCTGAAATAGAAACTTTATTCAGACAGCTGGCTTGCTGTCTTTAAAAGAAACCTGAATCAGCATTTTATCTAAAGTGTTCAGCTCTGCCCCATGTCCTGTGAGGTAATGTTTAACTCCTGTTGTTTCCTGTACTTCCACTCATGTATTAATAGTCCAGTGTTGCTGATGCCCATCTGGATAGGAATCATTTTTGACCTAGTCTACAAGCATTGGAGCTGAGGGCAGCACAGTTGGTTGAGATGCTGCCTTACAGCTCCAGCAACCTGGGTTCAATCCTGACCTCCAGTGCTGTCTGTGCGGAGTTTGCATGTTCTCACTGTGACCAGGTGGGTTTTCCCCAGGATGTTCTGTTTCCTCCCACATCTTAAAGTTGTATAGTTTGATAATTAATTGGCCACTATAAGGTCCCCCCAGTGTGTAGGTGGGTGGTAAAATCTGGGGATGTTGATAAAAGATATGTGTCTTTATTAGTCACATGTACATCAAAACACACAGTGGAATGCATCTTTTGCATTGAGTGTTCTGGGACAGCACACAAGTGTTGCCACGTTTCCGGCGCCAACATAGCATGCCCACAACTTCCTAACCCGTATGTCTTTTGGAATGTGGGAGAAAACCAGAGCACCCAGAGGAAACCCACGCAGTCACGGGGAGAATGTACAAACTCCTTACAGACAGCGGCCGGAATTGAACCCAGGTTGCTGGTGCTATAATAGCGTTACGCTAACCGCTACACTATAATGCCTGCCCCTACACTTTATGCCAATTGAAAGAGAACTTCCAGCCAATTGTCCTAGTTGGAGTGGCAAATGCTAGTCTGTGGGATCCTCTGAAAATGGCATTCAGGAGTAAATTATTCTGTGCCAGCACACTACTTTGAAATATTCATAACCAGAATGGGTGTCGGTGGCTAGCCTGGCATTTATTGCCCATACCTTGTTTTGCATTTTTTAAAATTTATTTGTAGGAAGTGAGAATGGCTGGAGGGGTTTATTGCCACCTCAGCCGTCATGGAGAGTTACCCACTGAGCTGTACGGTTGGGAGGGCTACATTTTGAGTTGTCTATGATGAAGAGATGGTGATATATTTCCCATATACATTTTGCCCTTCTACCTCTACTACGGTTGAAATATTGTTGAAGAAGCTTTGGCAATGTACTGCAATGAGTGTAGGTGATTCACACTGCAACTACAGTGTTTGAGGTTCAAGGTAATGAATGGGGTGCCAGTCAAGTTTGACCATAGGAAGTCAGGATTTGAACCATTTGCCATCAAGTATTCAGCATCATCATTGTTCCCATGTTTAGCTAATGGAGGATTCAGTAAATGTAATGCTATTGAATGTTGAGGAGAGGTGGCTGTTGAAGATGGTCATTACCTGGATCCTGTGCGGTGTGAATGTTACTTGCCACAGGTCCAGCCTGAATATTGTCCTCGGCTAGCTGTATGCAGGCATGGACTGATTCATTAACTGAGAAATGAAAACGTATCTGAACGCCGGGCAATCATCAGTAAACATATTTCTGGCCTTCTGACCGATAATGGGGCATTGTGAATAAATTAAAGGAATCTGGGTCTGGGATACTGCCTGAGAAATTCTCACAGTCACACCTGGATCTACAGCAACCACCTCCCTTTGTCCCAGGGACCATCGTCGTAAGTTCCACCTCCAACCAATATTGAGCATGGCCCTGATTCCCACTGACCAGTCTGACCGTGGCTCTGGGAAGTCGCACTCTCTCAGAAGCTGCCTTGATGCTGAGGGCAGTCACGCTCACCTCTGGGATTCAGCTCGAAGATCCACGGCTGGAATTAGGCTGTGATGAGTCCGAAGCCAAGTACTCCTGATAAAACCAGGTTGAGCATCAGTGAACAGTTTACCCCCAAGTAAGTGCTATTAGTCACCATTATCAATCACGTTGTTGCTGAATGTGACCAGACTGATGGGGTACTCTGGATGGGCCTGTCCTGTTGTCTTGCTGACAGGGTTCAGCTTTCTCCTTTGTTGTGTAGCAGCAGTAGCTGTGGCTGTGACTGGAGGTGTCACCAGCCAGGAACACATTTGAGAAGCTGAAGGAACGCCCTCATCTTCAGCTGTTGTTGCTGATGTACTGGAAGTGCTTCTGGAGGACTTCAGGGAAGGCACTCCACAATCTGGCCTTAGGATGATAACGGAATTCCATCATCAAAGTAGTGACTGACTTCCTGATGATGGAGTTCCCATACGAATCTTGTTCGTCCGAGTGATGGAAAGAGGTGCTGGAAAGGAAGCCGTGGCAAGTTACTGCAGTGGATCTTGTGAGTGGTCCACGTTGCAGCCACCATTGGTGGTATTGGTTTGCTGTTATGGTTTATTAATGCTTCAGTTGGGGTGGACATCTACTGCTCAGCTTTTATTACTGAGCCCAAGGTTCAGAGCACTGGCCCTTTGGGGAATCAGTGCAGGAGACAACCCTCACGGTAAATTGGAGTGATCTACCACTTCCATCATCACTCCCACCACCCTGACCATCCCTATCAACTCTCCCACCACTCCAACACACATCCTATTCTTTAGCCCTAACCCACGTCTTTCCCTGGCAGTAGGGCTAAGGAAGGGAAAGAGGTGGAGTTGGTGGCTGCTAACTCATGACGTACCATTTGTCACCAAAATGAGCCAATGTCCTTTACTGTAACATCCTCTGACTTTACTCAACTCAAGTGTTGCTGAACTCTGTGTCATGCCTTCATTCTCTTGGACTTAGACTCTCTTAAACTGTCCCAAGAGCTTCCACGTACTTGTACTCATTAAAAATGTTGTTGGTTACATCCTAACTCACTCTGTCTGCTTTTACCAATCTTTAACCTACATTGGTTACTGGTCAGGCTTGAATTTCTCATGCCCACGGTTTCATGTATTCACAATCTCTTGCTGCCACGTAATCCTCGAAGAACCTCATTCCTGGCAGCTTGGATATCTGTCTTTGAATGGCCAACAATCGGTTCCCTCTGCTGCTCTGGAATTCCCCTTCTAAACCTCTTTGTCTCTCTCCTTCCTTCAAGATTCTCCTTAACACCCAGCTTGTGGGTTACATCCCAATGGGACAGACTGTGCTGGATCTGGCCCAGCCCTGTGACTACACTTACCCTTTGGGACTGATCAAGCTGAAGGCTTCGCCACCGCGACTGGCATCCTGTGAGTGCCCGCCCAGCCTGACCTCTTGCCCACGCACTCCTTTGATGGCCTTTTGACAGCTCGCTTGCAACGAGGTTTAAAAGGAAATTCTAGAGCCTTGGATCTTGGCAGCTGAAGGCTGTTAAAATTTAAATGTTGGGAGATACCAGGGACAAGAAGTTCTTCAAGAATTCATATCTGCTGGTTAATCAGAGACATTTAAAAATACTCCAAATAAATATAACAAAGATATTAAAAAATCATAATCAATACATTTACTTAAACTACTAAAAATTAATCAGAAACAAAGCAAAATGAACAAACCACTGACTGGTACAGATGTCTGAGACAAGCTGACCTGTGGGGTGGAGGCCTCAGAGATCAGCAGATCATTTTCTACAGAACTACTTACTAAAGCTAGGTCCAACGTTTTGGTCCAACGTTTCTTTATGGGGCTCAGTTTCAAAATTGTTTGGCAATACTCCAGTGACGCGACTCGTTTCAGCAAGGGTTCTATATAAATGCAAAGTGTTGTTATTGTCGGATAGAAACTTGAAAAAGAAATAAAAATACAGGATGATGGAAAAAGAGCAAGCAACTGATCTAATTGGTCAGCTCTGTCAAAGGACTAGCTTGGCAAGAACGGCACCATTCTATGCTTTGATATTCTACAGTTTGGTGGGACCTCCTCATTTGGCATTGGATTGTGATGCTGTGTTTTGATTTACTCCTGGAGGGATCTTCTGGCTGTGTTTGTAAAATGGGAGGCTGAATGTGGTCACAGCTGCAAACATCTTCTCCCCCACATTTACAGCTCTTAACAGGAGCACTGGTACAAGTATACCTAAAAATATTAACAAGCTCCTCTAATGTAACTTGATTAAAGCAGCAAACAAATGAGCCATGCAAAGTGAGCATGCTGGGGAGCTGATGCTTGGTCTAAGCTGAATTTGCTCATGGCATTCAGGGCAGGGTCGATCTCTACATCAGTGGAAGCTGTCCTGGTTTCCCACTCCTCATCACAAACATATAGCTCCCGCTCCCCATCATGGAAAGATTTTTGTTGCACCACCTTTAAAATTGTACCATTTACTTCCCAATGACTCCTTCCTACCAAATACTTTTCCACATTAAATTTCATCTCCCATTTTCCAATTCTATGCAACCGCAGTGGCAATCTGCACTGTTGTATGAGATGTGCTCACACCAACTGACACGCAGTGCTCCTCTCTATTTTCTAAACATCTTCTTGCTTGACTGAGCATGAACAGCTCCAGAATGCAAGTGTCTGCCAGGACAGATCTGTACTTTGATTTCACATCTTTCAGATTGAGAGAGAAACAGATTCAATGAAACTTAAATTAGCAGAACTAGACAAAAGGCAGTTTTGATATTTGGATTTTTCTCATTACCTTGCCAAATCCCTTCCATCTCCAGCGAGCTGAGGAGCAATATCTCTAGGACCCTCTTGGTTGTGTGATATCACCTCATCTCTCTTCTTTGTAGTGTGGGGTCAAAGATGATTTTTATGTCTTTGAAGAACCCAAGCATATTATGACTATGAGCAAGTGACAATAATAAACCAATTCCAATTTGCTGAGCTTCTGCTGTCTTTAACAATCTTTCAGTCCTTGATCTTCTGCTGAATGTCTTTAGATATCTCTTCAGATATCTCTTTAGATATCTCTGGAGATCTCTCTTCAGGAAGGAAGGAACTTACAATGCATGAATGCCTTATGTATATGGTTAATTAGCTCTTTGATCTGCCAATCGTCCCATCAAACTAGTCCTGGTTCATCTTGGTGGAGAAGCCAAGAGTCTCTTCAGCAGACCAGCACAGTCCACAATCTGGGGACAGGTTGTATTATCAGGAGGAGAGGCAAATGCATAGTCAGTCATGGGTCAGTCTTGGCACCACTCCTGACTAACACATCGAAAAGGCTAAAATCCCAACAGAAAAATATCAAGATCTCTGGGGGCAGATGGTATTCCTGCTGAAATCTTAGAACTCAGCAACGAGTTTCAGTCACAAATCCATGATCCCATTGCCCACGTTGGCGAAGAGGAAGATGTAACAGGCCACCTCAGAGATGTGGTAAGTGTGATCACCGTCAGGAAAGAGGGCAGATATGAACTAGAGAGAGCTCTCCCAATTACCTGCTTCAGGGAAGGTCACCGCCAGGGTTCTCCTACCTGCCTCCCTCCAGTGGTCGAAGAGCTGCTCCCAAAAATCAGTGTGGATTCCATCCATCTAGAGGCACAGTGGTGGACATGAACTTCTCTGCTTGATTCCAAAAGAAAAATGCAGGGAGCAACAGCCATTTGAGATCACTAAAGCCTTTGACTCCATTGGTCTGAAGGGACCGTGGAATACCATCCTCAAATTAGACTGCCCACACAAATTTGTCATTTGCTCCATGGTGGCATCCAAAACTTGGTGCTAACCAACATGTCTACAGTGGAACCAACCTCAGTGAAGACCTGTGCCAAGACCTATCTTGATCTTTTTTGTTGCAATCTCCAACAAACTGCCTTGTTTCCTAATCTTCAGAACTAACAAGAAACTTGCAATTATCCTCGAGAACCAGGGTCGACCTAACCTCAGTAGTGGAACTGCAACATGCAGACACCTGCAATGTGAGTGCACTCATTGACCAAGCTCCAAGCCATCATCGAGTCATTTACTGAAGTACATGTCAGTACTGGCCTTACACACATCCTCAGGATGAAGGTCCTCTACCAACCTGCCCCCACTGCCCTCCAATATCAAGGATTTGTGGAAGAATAAACTAGCCTTCTTTGACTATGCTGGGCTGATGGGATATTTGACATTGTATAAGGAAACAGGGTCTGCAGTCAGCAGTCCTGCTGAAACTAGCCCCTTCGTATAAACAGGATGTGAATCCTGTCTTGGATGCGCTGAGACGAGGAACTGGCTAGATCTTATCTTTTCTAACACATTGACTAAGGATTAAGTATGGCACAATTGTAACTAAAACAGTCATGGGATAAGGTGTCATCTCAAAGTAAAAATAAGCTTGTAACCAGCTGTAAGTTAGAGCCTGTGTGATGGTGGAGATTGCTGCCCACTCTCCATGGTACCATGCATAAATAAAGCCTTGGAACGAGACTCAGAATTATTGCCTTTATTATAGATTAAATAGAATTTCTGCAACAGGATTCATGGCGAGATCCTGAAAAATGTGGACCACTTCCCCTGCCTTGGGAGCTCTCTCTTGTTAAAGGTAGATGTCAGTGATGAAAGTCACCATTGACCTCAACACACCAGCCCAGCCTCTGGTCAATTGATGAAAAGGGTATTTGAAGATCAGGACCACATACCTGGCACAAAACTCATGGGCCACTGGGTAGCAACTGTCCCTCCCCTCCAGTAGGCTTCTGAGCCCTGGATTACCTAACAGCAGGTGCCTCAATGCACTTGGAAGTCATCGCTAATGATGTCTCCACAAAATCTTGCAGTAACTGGAAGGAGAAACTAACTAATGTCAGCATCCTCTCCCAGGCTAACATCCCCAGTATTGAGGCCCTATTTATGCTCAGTTGGCTACGACATTTTCATTCCTGACACCAGACTCCCCAAACAGAGAAGTTCTGTTGTGAGAAGAGATTACCAGGCAGACAGAGAAAAAGATTTAAGTGCTCAGAGTCTCTGAAGAAGTGAAACATTCCACTGACTCCTGGGACTCTCTGGCGCACGATCACTCAAACTGGAGCAGCATTCGGGACGATGTCAAGAACCTTGAGTCCATGCGTTGGGAACACACCACCTCACAAAATACCCACTGCCTGCCCCATCAGGCACCCCCGCCCTGCCTGTGGAAGAGCCTGTGGTTCATACAGTGGCCTCAGAGTCATTTCAGAAACCACAAAGCTAGA